>CAUYSK010002748.1:0-42838 GCA_963575035.1 Avahi laniger | reverse complement strand
CCTGGGCAATGCCCTCAAATGATTCCATGTCCACCCAGAGAGAGGGGAGATCTAATTATATTTGAGTTACACAAACAAGGAAAGGTATTGGAAGGGGAAATTGAGAAAAGAAAATTTTCAGTGGCTCCCCACTCTCTGTATTTCATTGCCCAGTCTCCTAAACCGGTCATTCTGGACATTTGTGATTTGACTCCACTGAAAGGGGTGGCTTTGCAAAAATTCACAGGAAAATATCTAATCCTGCAATTTCCTAGTAACAGTTAAAGATCAATCCTGTGAGTTCTCTGGCTAACAGGCACCCTGCAGGAGTTCTGTTTTGCACAACTTCTGAGAAGAGCTGAACAGATTCTTCTGAAAAGAGATGTAAATCTTTCTCTCTTAAAATTGCTTTTGAGGGTCTGTTTTTACAGAGTTGCCGAGCAAACAGCAGGGTGCGAGATTCAGGCCTCAGCCATGTCCAGAGAGCAGAGTCGTATCTCCCGTGATAATCCCTTCTACAAGGAAAGACAGGAGAGCCAACTCTTGCACTTTGACATCCTGTGGCTGCTTCTGTTATCATCTTCTTGCCAAGAAGAAAGAAAGGACCGGATGCAGCAGTTTGTCACGGCAATCACTATTCTTTTCCTTTTTCTTTGTCCCCATAAAATCGGCAAGTCACTTAGCCTCAGTGCTGACACCCCTCTTCTCTTTCTTTGGGACTCCATACTGCCATCTCCCTGCTATTCCTCCCTCTCTCTCTGTCTCTCCCCACTTCTAAGACAAAATAAACTTTTACATATATATAGAACCCCTAATCTCTGCATGAGAAATCTTTCTCCCCTGCGCTGCGAGCACCTAGTGAGTTGCCCACCCTAACACCCACGCTACTTCTCCAACCTCTTCCCGCTAGGTGCTGCTATCAAACTGTACTGCTCAGCCAGAAAGTTTCAGAACTTGATGTTGTCTGGGGATCCTTCCAGCTCCTGTGTTACTTCGCCTTCCAAATCTGAGTCGTGCCCTCTGTGGGTTTGCACATATCATGCAGGGACGCACTGAGTCACAGAGCTGATGCCAGCCATGAGGATGAAGAGAGGGATGCAGGGAGAAAGCTCAGCCCTCAGTACTAGGCAGATCTGACTGCACCCTGTCTCTGCCACCTGCTGGCTGTGGGATCACACACAGATTCATTCCTCCTCTGAGCCTCGGTTTCTTCATATCTGAAGTCGTGAAAGTAATAATAACCTTATAGTTCCCCATGCGGAATAAATGATACAAGGCAGTGCTACCGAGATGTTTCCATGTTGTGGTGCACAGAAAATATGGGCTCCCTGTGTCCTGATTTGTCTGGCCCAGGGAACTGGCTGCCCAAAGCCCAATTCAACCACCTCAAAGATGAAGAGTATAAATATCTCAACGCATCTGCAACTCTCTCATGGTATTCCAGGTTCCATGATGCCCAGGTAGGGAAGATGTGATAAAATGTATGCAAAACACCTACTATAATATAGTATCTGGCTCTGTGCATTTCCTCAATAAATGTTAGCTTCTTAAACTTATTCCCTGAGAAAAGGATACTTTATGTAATTCTTTAATTATGTGCAAAATATATCAGGTTAGCACAGGTAACAAGAGGGCTCGGGTAGAGAAAAGACATCCCAGAAGTACACCACAAGTGCACGAGCTGGAAAGTGAAAAGAACCCCTCCACTCTCTTTGCTTAATAACTTGTTCTAAATTTGAACATTAATTCTCTTTAGTATCTTAAATCTAAAATCTTCTGGCTTCTCTGATCTGAAATGTTTACTTGTTGGTACTATGTATATTTCCAAGAATTTTATCTCTGCAGGAGGCTGGAATCTCCAAAATTAAAGAAAAAGAGTGAGACCAAGGCATGAGGACAGATTATTGCAGAGAGTAGTGATATTAACAAATACTCCCGGACTGAAGAGGGCCTCAACTTGGTCAAGGTAGTGTCCAGGCACTGTGTCAAGAGTCAACGAGGGAACAAGCTTGACCAGGTCCCTCCTGATGAGTGGCTTATTCTGCACTTCCTTCCAGACCTCTCTGAAAGCCCGATCCTTGTACAGCCCCAGGAAGGTAGTAACTTTTCCCCTGTGTGCACAAAGCATGTTCTCTCTACCATATTTTGGGGCCATTTCATGGCCTCCTTGTATTTTTTAAATATATTATAATGATATAGAATGCTTAGACTAGTACAGTGAACTCCTCTATTCCTTCCACCTGGATGCTAGATTCTGGAGTTGTTAGCTTCCCAGTAACTCTGTCTCCAATTCTCGCCTCTGCCATCACACAAGGTGCAGCCTTCTCTTTGCCCATGAACCTTGCTGGTGCTGTCTGGCTTCTGTCACATCCAGGATCCCGCCACCCATTCCTTTCTTCCACGCTCTGCTGTATGACTCTCAGCTCTGGCATGGGCTCCAGGGGCAATCTGTGAGTTTCACAATATCCTCTATCTCACAATCATGCTTCAGGCATGGTCTAGTTGGAACTTTACTCATTCTCCTTTCTACCTCTATGATTCTTGGAGGATATGTGAATGGTTTCCAAGATCCTAACTGCCTCCTCTTTCAGTGATTTATTTGTGTCACTTATCCATGACATTGAGAGGATAACAAATTTTTTCTTGACAACTTCAAAGGACACACCTCTGACCTAAGAGTGAAAATGACAAGGAGGTAGATTCTGGCTCTGTACGTGGAAGGTGTCTTTTTCATTGTGAGAGCTTCCCAGAGATGTGGTGATGCATATTAGAAACTTACTATATTCCAAACTTGTGACTGATACTGAGAAAGATCAGATATGCCTCCTGCTCTCAAGAACCTCACAATTAGCAAGAGAGACACATACATCAGGAAATAAACACCATCAGGGACTACAGCCTTTAGGAAAGGAGTATGTACAGGACATGCTGGAGCCCCAAAGGAGGGGTAGTCAAATCCACCACAGGGTACAAGCACCAGGCGGGAATACTGAATGTCCTCAAATAAGCTTTCTTTCTCCCCATTGAACTTCCTTTTGGATTTTGTTTTTCATGAAAATAATACTTATACTTAAAACTCCCTCCCCAATGGGCCATTGTGTTCTTTTGGTTTTGAAATTTCTTTTTCTCTAGACATAACTAATAAATTCATGGACAGAGTATGAGATGTGAGAGCATTAGGAAGCAGCCAGAGCACGTTATTTATTTAAAATAAGCAACTGACATTTAAAAAGCTAGAGGCAAGGCAAGAAAATTCATATCTCAGGCTTCAGCCTCACACACGTGTTCTTCCCTAGGGAGAACAGCACAAGAAACAGTCACCTGCTTTAGGCATTTCTCCAGAAAGAAAGAAACGACCAGTCACTCACTTGGCAGATTTCTGGGTTCGCCAACGTGAACTCAGGTTATGAACTAGGTATTTAGGGAGGAATGTAAGGCTAAAGAGAAAGACGGCTAGGACCCTGGATCCACATGCAAATAAAGTTTGAATTAAAAAGAGATATTAAAGAATAATTGTTAAAGATAAAATTATGACTTTCATACAAATATAAATGGCATGAATCAAAGAGTTAACTTATTAATTAATGAAGAGTCTAATAAGAGGATCCAACCAGTTCAAAGGAGAATTCAAAGAGATAGATAGATGCATAGATACATAGATAGACCTGTGCATGCACACATACCATCAGAAACACCAAAATGAATTTAAAAATTGATGAAAACTGACTTTTCCAAGCGAGTAAGAAGAAGAGAAATCAATTGTCTTCACTGGCTGAAATTTGTTTGCATATCTATGAACAAGAATCATTTGCATTATTATCAGTGATCTACAATTTAAAACAAGGAACAGAGGAATAAAGACAAGGAAAGGAACTAAGACTCAATAAAACTGATACCACAGGAGACAATCTCTACTGTTTAATTCAATTCACTCAGTACGTTTTTGCTCCATTTCAATGTCATTCACAGATTTTTCCTCCAGAGGTTACTCCCAGGCAGCGGGCTCAAGGTGACTGCAGGCGTCATTCTAAGTGTTTGAGTAACCTCCACCTAGTCACCAGGCAGAAACTCCAGCATCACATCTTTGCTCTTCATCATCCCTCACCTTCCAATGGCAGCTCTTGTCTCATCTGACCTTGAATATAAATCGCTTGTGTTTGTGTCTCTGTGTCCCATCTCCCCATAGCTGTCCTCTCCATGTTCTCATCATTTTCCACGTTTACCATTCACATTTTAAGAGTAGCAAGGTATTGTAAAGTATTTGCAGAACGAGGTTGAAGTCGACACTCATAAAGACAGAGATTAACATTATGACCACATCTGTCACGGAAGCTGTCCCCTGTTACGCCTGCAGGCATCTTCTCTGTGAAGTCTCTATAACTCCACACCTAATGCCGAATAGTCAGTTCCTTCTCTGTGGTCCAAAAGCCCTTCATTTGCACCTCTTTTAGGGCCCTATCTCTGATTTGTTCCAGATTTGGTTTTGTAGACCCTGTCTTCCCGCTCTGTAGAAAGTGCTCCTTGAAAATAAGGGTCATGTTTTTATCATCCTCATGCCTTCCCCAAACTCTCTCAGTTATTAGTGAAAGGTCGGACAACTCAATGGAATTATGAAATAATTTATAAGGCACCATCAAATAAGACCTGGAGAGTTAAACTGAAAGAAACTGTTTCGCAGTGACAGCCAGAGTAGAAGCTGAGCTGCACTGAAGACGGAAACAAACTAAAGATCAGGGTTTGAGGGCTCACGGAAATGTCGAAGAACCTCAGAGAGCAAATAATTTTTAACCCATTCAGTGGTTTCCTCATTTTTAACAGGATGAGATCATCTCATGAGCTTGAGGCCCTCACGAGGCTGGGCCCACCTGTGCACCTGAGCACTCTCAGTTTCTGGTCTCTCACTGCCGCAAGTTTCCGTAGGACACTGGGAATTTTCCAGATTTGTCGTGCCCTTTCAAAACCCATGCCTTTGTACATTCTGTCTGAAATGCTCACTTTACTATTAAATACTTTAGGACTGAAAATCAAATGTCTTCTCCGTTATGGAACTTTCCCTGACCTCCCCCAGTAGAGTTGACCACTCTCATCCCTGTATCCTCCTTGCCTCCCTGCCTATAAATACAATCCAATGAGATCTCTAGGGGCACCAGGTTTGCTCCAACAGCTATTACAATGGCTCTTCCAGCTAGACAGAGAACAGAGAAATTTCAGAAATCTGTTAGGTGGGCTCATACCTTTCTAGTCATGTGTTCTTTCCTTTGGAGAAAACTCTAATGTCCACTGTCTAATTCTCCCAACCTCTCTCCTTTTCTTCATCCTGAGAGGAAGAGTGACTTTTACTCTACTGTGCATTTGGTCCAAGAAACTAGAAATGAGAAGCTAAGTTCCTTCTATTTCCTGTTCTCCTTGGAAACTCACTACCTTCTGGAAGTATATATTCTGCACTTCTCTGTGCTATGAATTTTATGATCCAGAATCCAATGTGAGAAGGTCTAGAGGGTTTCTACAGTGGCCAATGGCTCATTATTATAGCGTGTCTAAGCTACATTCTTCAACATCAGCATAATGAAAATAATATTTTGATTTCTGCTTTGCAGTCAGAGAAGTGTGCTATTACCTGAAGTCCCCTAAATCCTCAATGATATTACCCTCCATGGTAGAAATTCACACTCCTGGCTCCCAAATAATTCTTGGACTTGGTTTTGCACTGAGCTCCTTGGTTCTAGAGCGAGAAGGCTGTGAGGTGAAGGCAGACAGGACCTGGAGGGCGGGGGTTGGAAAGAGGCAGGTCATGTTATCCAGCTCGTCCTAGGGAAGGTTTCCTCTTCTTAGGACATTTCTTCCCCTATGGAAACTCACCTGGAGCAATGAACACTGCAATCATACAGTCTATTTCTAGAACCTGTTAGTGGAGTGAAGTATTTTACTTTGCTGTTTTTTCTTCTTACCTAGACTGTCCTTCATCACAGCTCACAAAAGGATGCTGTACAATTACTGCAATCTGACAAGCACTTTACAATTTCCTTGAGTGCTTAAGTGGATTTACTTCCTTTGCATCTTTCATTTTCAAAAGAGTAATTGGAATGAGTCAGTTGTTCCTATTGCCTCCAATTTGCCAAGCATGCTCCTTGAGGAAGACTGAGGCAGGTAGTGTTTAGAACTTATCATGTATTTGTAATCAGAAACAGAAAGGCAATATTAGATTTGACATTTCAGTTTCCGTTTTGCTTGAGTTAACTCTGTGTTGACTTGAGAGTTTAATCATGTCACCCTGGTGGTCTCAGCTCTTCATGGTCCTTCCCATTTCATGCAGGATTGATTCTCAACTGTAATTCCACTTTATCCCAATTTTCCTTTTCGAACTTATCCTCTGCAGTAACACAAACTTCTTACCTAGTCAACCTTGTGCTTTCAATGTACCCAAGAAAAATTTTAAATTATTCCCTCTGTACTTTTGTTTATGTGGTTCTCTTTTGAGAATATTATTTTTTTTCCTGCCAATCCAAATTTACCCTTCAAAGACCAGTTAAAATCCTAACTCCTCCAAAAGACATCCATCTCACCCTATAAACTCCTATAATGCTTAGATGAATCAGTCATTTTTTATTTCCAAACACTGCCTCATTGCTTAATTGCTTTTATTTGCTACTAATATTATCCCTTATATAAAACACTGAGGTTCATAGACTTCAAGGAGTTGATAGAATTTTCAGGGATCCAGAAAAGCAAACACATCATGTGCATGATGGCATGTGTGTATTGTTGAGAGAGGAAAGTGTAGGGGTTTTCTGAAGTACAGGTGGGGGATACTTATCCCAGGCTGAGGGTCAGGAAAGGCTTTCTGTGCTGAGCATGAGCAGCTAGGTGGTATTCATGGCTAAAAGGAATACCACTAATCTCCACCTAGAGAGAGCAGCCTGTGCAAAGACCCAGCAGAATGAGTGGGCCTGCCAAGTTGAGGATCTGCAAGCAGGAACAAATGGGCTGAGGCAGGGTGCCAGGCTGGGTGTTTGGTGGAGCGGGGGAGAGTGAAGCCTGGTGACGCAGGAGCCAAAGTGTGAATGGTCTTGCAGGCGAAGGCACAGAGCTCGGTACATGCTCCAAGCACTAGGAGTGTGATGAAAGCATTTTAACTAGTTTATGATTCTCACAATCAGACACTCTAGAAAAAGCCCTTTCTGTGTTAGATGAATTTCAAGTGGACAGAACTGGTTTTTCTTTACAAATCAGGAGATCGTTGCAATAACCTAGCCAAGAAATTAGGAAAGTACAGACTGCCTCATACCCCTAGTTATTTCTTGAGATGAATATTGTCTCCTGAATGGCTTTATGAAGTGCCACAGGGGCAAGAACTGGGCTTGATTTATTTCTGCCTAAATGTGTCCAGCAGAGTAGAAGCATGTGGTTGGCACACAGTGAATGCCAACCTCTGTCTGGGATGCTGGATCCCAGTAGCCATCCTTTATCTTTTCCCCCTTACTTTTCTAAGGGGGCACAAAATTGGATGTGGCATGCAGAAATAGTGTCTACGTGTCAGATCTACCAATTAAGACCTGTTTCTATGAAATATTAAGTACATACAGAAGAAAAGTTACAGACAATAAAGTGAATTTCCCATATTCAGATGGCAGATTATGAGTGCATCAAGTCCTCCTGAGCTCTGTGTTTGTCGTTGGCTTGCTGTGCTTTATAGTTTGATCACATCATGATGTATTTTTGAATGATGTATTGTTTTGTGTTGCATGTTTTTGGAACATTATAAAAACAGACTCATATTGTCTGCATACTTATAAGACTTACTTTTCTGAATCAATATTCTGTTTCTGAGATTCAGCCATACTGGTATATTCATTTTCACTGCTCTCTACTGTTAATTAAATGAGAATTTCACAATGTGTTTACCCATTGCTCTAAGAGCGGACAGGTTGGCTCTTTTGTGCAATTGCTATGTTGCTGTTATGAACTTCTCCCAATGCATTTACTAGTATCTGATTCTGTAACTAGAATCAAAATTTAAAAAGTTTCAATTTTGACTAATTTTGATATTGGAAATGTAAATGACAATTGCAGAGGTGAGAAACTTTTGTTTGACATGAGCTTTTGGAAAATGGAAAGATTGTTGATATCACCTTTCTCAATAGAATAAAAACTAGTAAGTGGAATATATAGAATTTTTATATTTCTGTGGCCATAAGAATACAATAAACCAATAATAATAGTGTTAGAAATTAACCCCATGCAGCAAAAGTCTTATATAGTATTAAATGTTGTCTCTAATTATTTTGCTCACACTTTTTTATGCTATAGTTTCTGATAATTAATGAGAAGAAGCAAGAACTTCAGATAGTTATAACTGATTATAAAGCTTTTCAATGTGACTTCTAACCAGAAAGCTTAAGATGACAACAAAGACTATAAGACATTCACTGTATGTTACAGGAAATTGCAATTATTCTTTTAAAAGATTAGAAACAATTGTTCTAGGAAACCATTTTCTTACTTAAGCTATAATTCACCATCCTTGTATTAATTAATTCACTTGTGTTAATTAATTCACCACTCTAATGTTATGTTTATTTTTTGCTAATCAAAGAGCATTTTCACTGGCTCTCATCTACAGCTATGGTCATTAAAGCTGCCCCTGCAGGCTCTGATCCAAACACAAGGTGAGACTGAATGTCTTTCACAGTGACCTCAGACAAGGCAATCTATCTGAGCTTCATATTTCTTTAATATAGGTATTATAATCTCAACCCTGCCTTACTTAAATAGCCAGGAAGATCAAATGATATGAAACATGCAGAAGCACTTTGTAATCAGTCAAACTCTGGGCAAAAGTAATTGTTGTTGATGATGATGATGACAACAGGTGTTGGGAAATATGGCTAAGAGACATGGAAAGTTTCAGAAGTTTTGCAGGGCTTTGCCTTGAAGGAATCTGTGGGCATGTTATTTCACAGACCAGAAGCTGCTTAGCAACAAGAGGGACATTCCACCAATCAGGGGCAAGTGCAAGGTGTTGCCAATCTCAAGGCCTGCAAGCCAGTGCCCGGAGTTTGTGCAATGCAGAGCTTGGCATAGGGCCCAAGGTTAAGAGATCTGATCAGGGAATGTCAGCCCAGGAAACAACCTGCAGCTGGAGCTATCATAAACCTCAAGGCTATTCCTGTTTCACTCCTGACCTCATGTCTCAGTATATAGAGAAATAGATTAGATTAGTATGCAGGCTCGGTGTTCCTGTTTTATACATTTTTATCTTTACCTTGTATACTCAGCTAGGTCTATTCTTAACTTAGGGCATAAAATGTTTATCTTGGAAAAATTTCATAACCATTCATTTTTGACGATAGAATTATGTAAGGGATCCCTTGAAATCTTTGGGGAGCCTTGAAACCTAAACAAATAATCTGCATACATAATTCTATGACCAAGGACAACTGCTTGCTGTACCTATAAATACTAATGTGGAACTTCGCTCATTACCTCCTGGCTCACATGAATACTGGAGGACCCCTGACTTCCCCATCACTTTAAATTACATTTTGTCTCTGTATCTATTATTTCCAAATCTCTTGCAACTATCCTGTCTGGGATCTGTTTTGCTGGGAGCGTAGTGAACTCCTGGCAAACAGGTATGATTATATTACTATTGTGCCCAACTAAATAAGCCACAGAAAGATATAAAGTTTCTTATTAGGAATGGGGGTAGATATTAGGGTTCAAACTTAATCTTTGAATTTTATCCTGCACTAGATGTGTCAGTCTGTGAAGCACACTGTTGTGGATTGAATTGTGTCCCCTAAAATTCATGTATTGAAGACCTGACTCCAATACAAATGTGATCTTATTTAGAAATAAGGCCACTGCAGATGTACTTAGTTAGGTTATGATGAGGCCATGCTGGAGTAAAATGGGCCCTTAATCCAATATGACTGGTGTCCTCATAAAAATGGAAAATTTGTACACAGACATGCACATGGGTGAAATCTCATGTGAAGATGAAAACAGAGATCAGGGTGATGCTTCTACGTGTCAAGGAATGCCTAAGATTATCAGAAAAACAGCAGAAATTAATCGAGAGTCATGGAACACATTCTCCCTCACAACTCTCAGAAGGAAGCAACCCTGTGAACACCTTGGTCTCAGATTCCTGGCTTCCAGACTGTGAGCTGATAAATTTCTGTTGTTTAGGCTACCCATACTTAGTTACAGCAACCTTAGAACACTAATACATGCACACCTCTGTTTATAATATTAAATTATTAAGGGAATTTGTTGCAGTATTTGGTCAGACTTACAAATGTCTGTCATAGTAACAGAATGGATGGTTAACACTAATAATAGTGAACTGACAGTTGTAATACTTTCACATACAGAATGTTAGTGACTAATTAGGGCAAAAAAATAGTCAACCTCATCAGTGTGCAAAGGATTTGAAAAAAAAATCTTTTTTTCTAATAACGAAGTAAAGATTATTTTATGTGATATACTCAAAGCTGCTGAGGATTCAATAAGATATCTGCTCTTACATCTTATTTGTTCAATAGAAGTTGGTAAAATCTTTCTTGAAATCAAGTTGACAAAAAATATTAAGTACCATAAAATACAATGTTCAACTTCTGATAATCCACCTTAAAAGGTATAAAATTTAAATGCAGAATTATAGGTAAAACATATTTATTTCAGTGTTATTTTTATTAGTATTAATATAAGAAAAGAAATAACCTAAATACCCAAGAAATATAGAGATGGTTAAATCAATTACAATACATTTTTATTTTATTTTTAAAAATGTTGAAAATATATCATTAAGTTATAAACACAGAATATATACACAGCAAGGGTTCTCAAAATCTAGCAAAGAGACCACTGGCATCCATTTTAGAGGGTCTAGGAAGTCAAAACTGTTTTCATGATAATGCTAAAACATCATTGACCTTCTCAGTCTCATTCTTTCACAAGTGTACAGTGAAGTTTTCTGGAGGCTATAGGACACATCACAATTATTTGAAAAGGCTATTAAACCAGTCCTCCCTTTTCCAATTTCACATTTATATGAGGCTGGGTTTTTTTTTTCACATACTTCAGCCAGAACCCTATATCACAATGGACTTAATGCAGAAGCAGATGTTAAAATCCAGCTGTTTTCTAAGTCAGACATTAAAAATATTTGTAAAACAATACCACTATTTTCACTAACCTTTGTTGTTTTTGCAAAATATAGTTATTTTCACTAAAATATGTTACTTAGGTTAATTAACAAATAATGGGTTTATTGTTGCAATTTTAAATGAATAAATAAATATTTATTTGTTTTTCCAGTTGAATATCCAACAGTAAGTATCAATGAAAAAACACATAAACAAAGCTCTTTGGAATCCTCAATAATTTTTAGGGTATAACAGGGTTCTGAAGGCAAAAAGCTTGAGAACTCTTGCTATAAAAATCCTTGTTTCATCTCCATAAGAAAGAGCTAGGAGGAATTTGCTGAATTGGTGGGACTATGCTGAATTGCTAAGAGTGAGTATCAACAGTTGTTGGGTTTAAGGGTCATGGTTATTTTAGCATCTTTATTTTTCTGTGTTTCCAAAATTTTCCACTTTATGATTCATTTTTTTTACATCAGATGAAGCATAATTTCTTTTTAATTTGCACTTTTATTCTTAACCTTCAAAAAAAAATCTCCCTACCCTTAAGCCATCATTTAGAACCTAAAATTGTAAAGTGTCTCTTAATTACACTTGCATAGAGAGTCTCAGCTCATAAAATTCTACCGTATTTAAGATATGCAGACAAATTAGCCACAAACTATATGGAGGTAGAATTTATAAACATAATTTGCACTGCATCAGCAGTTTCCAGAGTCTTTAAAACACCACTAAGCAGAGGAGGTATCTTCCAGAGGATGTTCATGCCAAGGCTGGAATAAATATTCACTTTGTGTTTATTTATTCATGAACCCTGTGACTATAGTATCTTAAAATTGACAGTCACCTTAAATTTCATCCATTTCAAAATCTCACCAGTACAATAAGGTTCACCAACTGAGGTTCACCACCTGCTTGATCGGATATTCTGAATCATCAATGATTTTGGCCAACATATTCCACTATTAAACAGCTCTGATTGTTTAAAAAAAAGCTAGCTGAATTGTGGTTCTTTTAACATCTACAGATCATAACTACATGGATGATCTTGGGCTAGTTCCATGGGGCAAGTATCATGTTCTTAATGTGTTGTGAGACTAATAGTATATGTACTCATAGAGTTGCTATGAGGATTACCTAACATAATATGTGAAAATAAACCTCGCAGTGCCTGACATACAATTAGTGCATAATTGATGCACAATATTCATTGTTATTTTTGTATTCCAAATGCTCCTAAATTGATATTGGAACCAGTCAAAATGGCCCCCTTGTTTTCTTAGGAACATTCTGTGATCTGCTTCTCCTTCTCTGATCAATCCTGCCTACTGGTCTATTCTCAGATTTGACATCCTCCAGCAGACCTTCCCAGCCTACCTGAGATTTCTCACCTGGTGCCCAGAACTTCTAGAGCATATATTGTCTGGGATACCTTCTGCTGCTCCCTGTTCCTGGACCACAGGCTTCTTTCCAGGCTGGACTTAGCCTTCTGTCTCCTTCTTGATCTTTGTGTCTGGCTTAGCCTCTCTGTGGATTGGCACATCATCTCTTTCATGGATTTGTTCAACATTTCTCCTCAGGAGTATTGGGAATATTTTGGTCTTCTTGCTTATCTCCAGTGGAATAATTTTTAGACTAAATTAAACCCTCACTTTTCCCTTCATCATCATGGCTTCCAAGAGTAACAGGAATTAAAATAAGAATCTTTGGCCAAATCCTAAGAAATTTGGTTAGAATTTTGTCATATTTCTTTATCCTTTGGGATTAGGCAATGTCCCAGACCAGTCCTCACCCACAAAGGTTTTCATATGTATAAACTCCCCAATGCCAATAATTCTCCAAATCCCTTGCCATTAATTTCATCCTTCTCCCAGCAGATGACTGTTACCTGCCAGATCCATAGAGAGTAGAGTGGAGTGAGACTCTCATCAGGATATGCATGTTACTATTGTGGTCTGTCCTTATACTGAGAACTTAGAGATTCCAAATAGGCTAAGACTTGCTTCCAGAGTACCTCAGGCCAAAACTCAAAATTCCAGAAAACATACAAGCCAGATGGATGCATATTCCTTGTGTTTCTTACCTCTAGCTTATTCTATAAGGTGCTCTAAGTGAAGACATGTTTGTTTAAACAAAGGAAAAAATCATTATTCAGATTGCTATTAAAAAAAAATCCATCTTACCATCTTGCTTAGAAGAGTCTAGACAGAGTGGGAGGACAGTGGCAGATTTCAAAATTTCTATCTGAGTTTATATTAAATTCTATCTTAAAAGAGAACTGTGTATAAGTATGGAAATTAGATCTCGACAGTATCCTGACATAACATATGAAAGCTCCTTAAACACAGCCAGATGCACTGTAGGGTCAAGATTAATGCTGCCATCATCTTTGCTCCTTCTCTTCTGTGTATCATGAAAATCCCGAACAATTTTGATAACTGTAGTTTATAGTGGAGAACTTGCCAACTGCTTTCAGCACAAGGAAAACTGCCTCCCATACTCTTCACAGCACATCACTCGCCCACATTTACTATCAAAACGGGTGTTGTAAGATGACAATCAAAGCCACTGTTGTTTGCAAGTTCTGCTTTACTGATGGAAACTTTAATACTTCATACAGTATTGGGAGCAGACTTTTTCTGAAAGTTTGATTTTTCTGAGTTTCTGTTTTATAATGCCAGGTCTCACAGACAGTGGCCACCAGCTTGTATCTTCTTCACCAGTTCCTCAACGTATGTTGACACAGTGAGTCATCCCACTAAAGTGATGTGGAGATAATGTAATATATTCTCACTCAGATGATTTCTATAGCCAATGGTAGGCAAAGAAATTGCTTTGAATTCTTCCTGAGTTTAACAGATCTCCTTATATCAATATATTCATTGATGCTTTTGCAATTAATCACAGTGATTACACAATTCTTTTATGTTACATCTTCTCTCCTTGTCTTTTTTAGAACTTCGGCGGAGTGCATTATGTAATTATGCTGTATCGGTATTCTTTGCTTGTCTTCATGTGTGTGTATGCATGCATGTGTCACGTGTATGCCTGTATTTGTTTATGTATATATGTATTAATACATGTATATAAAATTACATGTATGAGTTTTTTTGCAATATGTTTAAAAGTAATATATAAGTGTGTATAGGTTGTATATACATGATATGTAAATATATGTCTGCATGTATTTGTGTATATTCATGTGTTTCTCTGGGCTTGCCATGCATAAGTGAGATGCTTGCGTTTCTTTCTCCTTGGAAACTGGAAAGCTTGTCATATTTCGTCTGTTGTTACATAAGCAGGATAAGTTGAAACTCAGTGGGTTTATCAGGAAGAAATGGATTTTGCAATCTCACACTGTATCTGTTATTTCTTCCTCACTGGTCAACAAACCCTACTGATGTGAGCTAGCACGGATGAATCACCACTCTGAGAAAGGTGGTGACAAGAGGCTGTTTAATTGAAGTAACTTTTGAAGGCGTTGTTATCTTTTTCAGTTTGCTTAGAATTATTGATATAAAGATTCATTCTTATTTGTTCTTTCAGAATCTTGGGTGTATCTGGTCATGCTGACCAGATTTATCTATGGAAATTATTGAATTTCATGCATAACTGAGCTCACACACAACAAAAAAGTGATCTTGGCTGTGCTGAGATTGAGAAAAGCAAGGAACCTGGCAGGTTGTATGGTCCCCTGGGGCTCAGCAGCTGTCTGCCCTGTTTTAGGGTAGCAAAATCCAATTTTCACTCTGCCCACATGGGCTGGGAGACAGCAGGGGACCACACTAGCTCACAGAATTTTGGCTTCCTCATTTGTGAAACGTGACCAAACACATCAATTTCAGTGGCAGGCAGGAGATTAGAAGAATATCAGATGGAGTTGAACAAATTGCAATCATCAAACACAAACTGCCACAAAAGTGCCAGATCAGAATCAGGGACAGAGCCCAGGTTAGGAAGACAGAATGTAAATAGAATATGGCCTACAGAAGCTCTCAATTTTTGAAGTGATACCCCATCTATACCCGTACATATCTAAAAGGCTTTTTAAATATTTTTTTGTTAGAGCACAACTCATATCATTTAACTACCCTACCCAGTATGTTCAGGATCAAATTTAAACTCTTAATTTGTTATCTGAAGCACTCTATCATTAAACTTTAGCTTCTCTTTTCAAGCCCTCTGCAGAATGACTCATTACTTTCTCTGCAAACCCAGATCACGCTGTTCCCCCTGGATCTACTTATACAAAATACTTTATCAAATTTCTTCTCAGATTCCCTGGTCAGGAATTAAAATATCTCTCTTGTTTCTCTCTCTGTATCTCCTTCCCTTACAAAACTTTATTTGCATTCTTCCCATGATATTTTATAGAATCCTTAGTCTGAAGCCAATGAAATAATCACATGGGTCTTCTCCTTTACTCCATTAATGTGACAGGAGATACTTATAGATTTAACTTATTAATCTATAAAACTATTAATCTATAAAACTAATTTCTGTTTTAGGTTACAATCATATGTCTACATGCTTCATATCCTTACTTGACTCCTAAAGGACAGGGTCTGCTTCATTTGTGTGTTCTTGCAGTACCTAACAGAGATCTTTGCATGTATATAAGTGAAAAACTTAAATTCATAAGTGAGCAAATACATACAAGACATCAAACAATTTGGTTTCTAAATGCTGTTCTAACATTAACTTAATATCATAGCACCTCAATTTACTATTTTCTATTATACAATAGAAAATTAGAATTATCTTATTACTTCAGCACCCTTATGCAACTAAATCTAAAGAATTTTACAGAGAAATTCTACCCAATTTGAAATGCCTGATTAATCTAGTCTTATTCAAAATGACCTAGAGGGGGATTTCTCAGAGTTGGCACTATTCTTTGTTATAAAGGGCTATTCCGTGCAGTGTAGGATGTTTAGCAGCATCCCTGGCCCATATCCACTAGAGATGCCAGTAGCATCTGCCCTTCAGTCAAGACAATTAAAAATAAGTCTCCAGACATTACCAAATGTCCCCTGGGGGCAAAAATCATCCATAGTTGAGAACTACTGACCTAGAGACTAAAAAAGCAATCTCAGACCTGACAATGAGAATATATAAAAGGAAAATTATAGACACACAGTATTCATGTATGTAGATATAAAAATTTAAACAGGACACTAGCAAACCAAATTAAATGTATATAAAAGAAAATTTACAAAGCTAGATTTTTCTCAGGATTTATTTAATAAGTTAAATCTATAAGTATCTCCTGCCACATTAATGGAGTAAAGGAGAAGACCCATGTGATTATTTCATTGGCTTCAGACTAAGGATTCTATAAAATTCAACACTGACTCATGATTGAAACAAAACAGCAAACAGCTCTTAATAAACTAGGCATAGAAGTATATTCCATAAACTGGAATGGTTATATCTTTTAAAAAAGACAACATATCCTATTTTAAACAGGAAAACGTTAGAAGGATTTCCTTTAGCATCAGAAGCAAGGCAAAAATTTCCATCATTTTCACTTTATGTCAAAATTGCATTGGATGCCTTGGCCAGTTAAATAAGACAAGAACAATGAATTAAAAGTAAAATGATTAGAAAGAAGATAAAACTGTCATTATCAACATAGAAAACCTCCAAAATTAAAGACAAATTATTATAATTAATCTCTATAACACCCTGAAGAATAATAAACAACATAAATTTTAAAAGCTATCTTTTGATATACTAAAAAAACTGCAAAGTATCTAGGAATAATGTAAACTTTATTGAATAAAGTAGAGAGAACCAAAAGAAGTTTAGAGACATTTGATGCTCATGAATAGGAAAATTTAAAACACTACAAACAGTTCTGCCTAATTAATGAGTGAAACTCCAATCAAAAGCCAACAGTTTTTGTTCTCAGCAGAATTTTTCAAGCTGGGTATTCTGAAAAGTGCATATGAGAGTAAAGGATTAAGACTGGCCAAGACATTTAGAAAGAAAAAGGAAGAAAGAGGAGGAAGATGTAGAGGAGAAAAAAAATGAGAGGAAAAATGAAAGATATGCCCCATCTGACATTAGATCTTAGTAAGAAGCTGAAGTAATTAAGACTTTTAATAAGATGTGGAATCTGTAGACACCCAAACCAATGGGACGGAGTTTGAGCCCTCACATAAGACAGAAATGGCAAGACAGATGTTTGTGAGGAAGAGGGTGGGGCTGATTAAAAAAAAAATGTTGATGCAGAAGCAGAAATGGTGGTCGACTTCATGCAATACACAAAAATCAATTCCAGGTGGATTAAGGACTTAAATATAAAACAAAGCTTTAAACAGAAAATGTGTTATTTGATTTGATTTTTTTATGGAGAACTTTTGTTAAGTAATTTTTTTAATTTTTTAAATTTAAGAATATTATGGGGATACAAATGTTTTGGCTACATGAATTGCTTTTGTACAGTTTCAGTAAAAGTTATAAGTGTGCCCATCACCATATAGTGTGCATTGTACCCATTAAATGCCAGTTTACCCATCCCCGCCTTCCCACTCCCACCTACTTGAGTTCTGTTGAGTTTTACTTCCATATGTGCACATGAGTGTTGATCAATTAGTTCCAATTTAACAGTAAATACATGTGGTGTTTGTTTTTCCATTCTTGTGATACTTCATTTAGGAGAATGGTCTTCAGTTCCATTCAGGTCTTTATAAAAGGTATTAGTTCACCATTTTTTATGGCTGAGTAGTACTCCATGGTATAATTATATACTGCATTTCATTAATCCACTTATGAATTGATGGACTCTTGGGTTGATCTCACATCTTTGTGATTGTTAATTGTGCTGAAATAAATATTCAAAAGCAAGTGTCTTTTTGATAAAATGGCTTTTGTTTCTTTGAATAAATTCTCAATGGTGGTATTGTTGGATCAAATGGTAGGTCTACTTTTAGTTCTTTGAGGTATCTCCATACTACTTTCCACAGAGGTTGTACTAGTTCGCAGTCCCACCAACAGTGTATAAGTGTTCCTTTCTCTTTGCATCCACACCAGCATCTGTTGTGTTTAGGACTTTTTAATAAAATCATTCTCACTGGAGTTAGGTGATATCTTATTGTGGTTTTGATTTGCATTTCTCTGCTGATTAGAGACATTGAGCATTTTTCATGTGTTTCTTGGCCATTAGTCTATCTTCTGAAGAGTTTCTGTCCATATCTTTTGCCCACTTTTCTATGGGGTTGTTTGATTTTTTCTTGTTTATTTGCTTGAGTTCTTTGTAGATTCCAGTTTTTAGTCCTTTATTGGATGTATCGCATGTCAATATTTTCTCCCATTCTGTAGGTTGTCTATTAGCTCTATTGATTGTTTCCTCAGCTGTGCAGAGCTTTTAAATTTAATCAAGTCTCATTCATTATTTTTTGTTGTTGCTATGATTGCCTTTGGGGGTCTTCTTCCTAAATTCTTTCCTTAGGCCAATATCTAGAAGAATTTTTTCCAACATTTTCTTCAGAATTCTTATACTTTCATGTGTTAGATTTAAGTCTGTTATCCATTTTAAATTAATTTTTGTGAAGGGTTAGAGGTATGGATCCTGTTTCAACCTTCTACATGTGGCTAATCCAATTGTCCCAGCACCATCTATTAAATAGGGATTCTTTTCCTCCATGTATGTTGTTGTCTGCTTTGTCAAAAATCAGATGGCAATATGAGGATGATTTTATATCTGGATTCTCTCTTCTGATCGATTGCTCTATGTCTTTGTTTTTGTGCCAGTACCATGCTGTTTTGGTTACTACAGCCTTATAGTATAGCTTGAAATCTGGTAAAGTGATGACTCCCGATTTAAAAGCTAGTCAAATAATCCAAATGTTAAAGAGGATATGGATGAACTTGATCTCTTATACATTGCTCTGAAATGTGCAATTTCCTACAACCACTTTGGAAAATGTTGTGGCATTATCTTGAAAGTTGAATGTTTCTATACCCTATGTTGCAGAAATCTCACTCTCAGGTATTTACCCAAGATAAAAGAAAAAAATAGATTGAATAAAAAAGTTTCAAGATCACAGAAGGTGATAAAATTTTATTCTATAGCTCAGGAAAAATATAAAAGGTAATAATAAAAACCAATACAGAAATAAAAACCAACTCAAAAGTAGCAATGTTAAACAGATATAGCTTAAAACAGTCAAAATAGAAGAACATTAGCTTGAGGAAAAAAATCACGCAAATGTAGTTGGAAAATTACAAAGACATTAACATTATTAAAGAGGAAATGACACCTATGTCAAAAAGACAAAGGATACCCTACTTTCACATGATCAGTTTTCTTAAAAGCAAAGGAAAGAATAAGTGAAACAGAAAATATATTCAAACGCATAATGAAAGAACACTATTCTAAAGTATAAAATAATCTTTCATCAAATTTGAAAGACCATACTTTGTTTTTAAAAAATTGATATAAAAGTAAATATGAAACCAAGAAATAGCCTGGTGAAGCATTGAACTTCAAGGATTAATCAAACAAAACAGCTCAGAAATCTGATGTCAATTTTTATGAATAAACTGATAATTCACATTGAGTTTATTTAAAGAGATAACTGAGACAAAAAAAACCATGGGCATTATGATTATAAAAAAGGAATAAAAATCATAAACTCTAACAATATAATATATTTCTTAATAAATAATTAATATATTATTCATTATAAAAAATAATATATTATTAAATATAATATAATATTTAATTATATAATATAACATAATAATATAATATAATTATATATAATAAAATCTAAGTTTCTATAATATATAATTATATGATATAATTAATAGAAAGGAGGATATTAAGGTCCTTAATTAGGGAATTAAAAGGAAAGGTAATTGCATTAATTTCCTCCTTTTCTAGAGCAAAAATTCAACATATTGATAAAAGTAGATACCTCAAGAAATACATATTTATGTATATTATTTGTGATTATTATGTTCACTACAACAAAACTTAAAATTACATTATAAATTTCCCAGATTTTCCACGGGAAGTGCATGTGTGCACACACACCCACATATGCATGTAACACAGCAATAACATCAGCAGAAGCAACAAATAGAAATGGAAAAGAAAATGGAACATTTATAGCAGATCTCTAATCTCTCTTTATCTCTACATATAAACGTATAAAGATAAATTATATACTTACTTTTTATCTGGAATGCCTAGAACAACATACTTTGCAAAGCAGGTGCTCACAAAATCGAAAAATATTAGTATCACTTCAGAGCCATTGAACTTGTTGCCCAGGTCTTCCTACCACCTCCCACTGCATCCCCCACCCCAACACCACTGAACTCCCCTTTCCCTGAAGTCCTTCTAACCTCTATTGTCTGTGATACCACTCTTTGAATACAATCCTGGAATCACAGAGGAGATAGTAATTGGAAGGGATCTTCAAGCATAGGAAAGCCAGCTTGCCTATCTGATTCAATTTCTTCCATTGCAAAATATCTAACTTGAATCCCACACTGTCTCTAGGGTATATGTCTTATTTTCTTACTAAGCTATGTACTTGTGAAAACTTGGCCTCTGGTCTTCGAAGCGTTCTTTTTCTCATAAAGTGCCCAGCACTATCTCTGGCTCAGATGAAGGGTTCTGTATTCAGCTATGATATAATATAATGAAACATTAAATGATTGAATGTTAGAAAGTTAATTAATAGATTGTATATATTGCCAATCTTTGCCAAACATTCTACTGATTTAAAATGCATTGCGTAATGTAATCTTCATAGCAATCCTATTGCTATTTTATGCTTGAATCAAAAAATAAAGGGATTAATAAAGATATGTAAGCCAGGATTTGAACCCAGGCAATCTCGTTCCTAGGTTAACTACTATGCTACACAGCAGAGGCAAAAGAATAGCATGTATTTTTTTCTGACTCTTCAATTGACTCACAGCATGCATTTGAAGATTTTCAATACATGTGTCACTTCCTTCAACATACCCAGCTGCACCTGCACCAGGGAACTTCTCGCCTATTCAGGGGGTGGGGAGGAAGCCCCAGGCATGGAGAGATGCTCAGTGAAGCAGCTGACCTACAATAGAGCAGGATTTGCAGTCCCAGGCCACTTCTGCATAACAGCTCCTCTGAGAGCCAGGCCCACGTGGGGCAAAACCAAACAGGTGCAGTACCTGACCCTTCTGCCAATCTGCTTTTCCCATGCAGACACCTGGGTAACTGAGTGCTTCCCACTCAGTAGGCACAGATAGGAGTCAAGGAGAGGTCTGGGAGAAGGAGAGCATCGGGCAAGTCCTGGTTTCGAGAAACTAGCCCAGGCAACAGTTTACTCTTAGGAGTGTGTGTCCAACTAGTAAATTGTGTCACTTGAGATCTCCTAAAGCTGTTTCAGGTCTAGGAAAGAGTCTTCATTTTGGCTCTAGAAAAGTGTTTATGTCTTGGAGACTTTTTAGTTTTATTTTCACTTAAACCTAATATCACTCATTTGTCACCAAATCTCCCTCAGTGGCCTGACATGCTGTCATTGAAACTTCTGTATTCCTGGACCTATTGCAACATTTATTATATGACATTATCATCTTTGTTCTCCAACTCAATCTCACCAGACCCCTTAGAGCAAATGACACGTGGTTCATATCTGTACCCCCTGTGTTTGGAAGAACAGAATCTGACACCAAGCAGACACCAATGCACTTGTGAGATAAGTAAAAGACAAATCAGCTGTCCAGTGAAAACATAATCTATCCAACGGAATTGAATCAAAGGGAACTGCTGAAATTTCTGGCTAGAAAACTAGTCTCCTAACCCAAGGCCCCAGATTTTTTTCAAAATCTAGGCCCCTGACTGAACCTAAAATTTATGCAGGTTTACTTGTAAGTCAACAGGAATGTGGATTGTTCTTTGTGGTATTCGGATTGATATTTTATGTGTGGCATGTAAACTGGCATAATTAACATTTTATGTATTTACTACATACATAAAATAGAAACAACTTATTATAATACAGAAATAATCACTTTAACATTTTTGGGGGTATTTCCTCCCTATTGTCATTCCCATTCTAATATACCTGTGTATAAATAGCTATCTAGATAGCCAGATAGATTGAATACATGTGTATCTAGAGGTAAATATTGATCCCCAAAAGATGTACATTGGGTGGGCCCAATTTAATCACAGGTGCCCTCATAAGAGGAAGGTAGGAAGGTCAAGGTGAGAGAAGAAGATGCAAAGACAGAAGCAGAGGTTTGACTGTTGCAAAGGGGGCCATGAGTTATGGAATGCAGCAGCCTCTAGAAGCTGGAAAAGGCAAGGAGGAGATTCACTTTCAGAGCCTCCAGAAGGAAGGCAGTTCTGCAGACATATCTGGACTTCTGACTTCCAGAACTATGATATAATAAATTTGTGTGTCATAAGCCACTAGTCTCCAGTATAATTTGTTACAGTAGCAATAGAAACCTAATATAGATATATAGGATATTAGTTTCCCACCACTGCCATAACAAATTACCATAAACTGGTGGTTTAAACCAACATAATTTATTTTTTCTCACAGTTATAAAGGCTAGAGCAAAATGTAATACTGGCAGGATAACATTTGCTCTCTCCAAAGGCTCTGGAGCAGAGTCCCTCCTTGCCTCTCCTTAGCTTCTGATGCTTGCCAGCAACCCTTGGCATTCCTTGGCGTATCGATAACTCACTCCAATCTCGGTCTCCACCATCACATGGCATTATTCCTGTGGGTGTCTTCATGTGGCCTTCTTATAAGAACACCAGTCATTGGATTTAGAACCCACAATAATCTAGCGTGAACTGAATCTAACTAATCATAACTGCGAAGACTCTATTTCCAAATAAAATCACATTCTGAAGTTCCAGATGAACATGAATTTCGGGGGCCAAGGGAACAGTATTCAACCCCAGGTAGACAGGCAGATAGACAGATTCTTTGACAATACCATTTTTATTGTTGCATGATATTTTGTTGTATGTTTGTAGCTAAATTTACTATGTTTATTTATTTTTCAAAAGTAACACGTTGCTATACTTACTTAAACATTAATTATTTCACTAGAAGAATTTCCCTCATTTCTGAACACCACATTCTGCATGGAATATTGACAAACTGTAACTTACTCCAGGAAGGACAAAGCAGGATAGAGAATGGACCCCAAACCATTTCCCAGGAAAGGCCACAAAAGGACTGAATGAATAATCAAGAGAGGAGAAGCCTCAGGACATTCATGGAGGTATGTCCAAAGACTGGATGTATACCACACTGAAAAGAAATTAATCTTATTCTGTGTTTCCCCAAGGTGTTGAATTAAAGCAAATAAATCAAAAACCATCCCAAAGGGAAAGGTGCTGCAATACTGGTCTCACCTCTCTGGTTTTCCTTCCTCTCTCAACTCTTGAGCCTGAAAATTTTCACAGACATAGTAGCCTTTCAAAGCCTTCAAATAAATGTGTTTTTTAAAAATATTTTTATCAAAACTATGAATGGTATAAAGTTTTATAAATTATTAAGAACTGCTGAGGGTCTGAGATTTTTTCCCTACTTGCAAATTGACAAGTTATCTTGTTATAGTTACTTAGATGCTGTGAAAGACATAAGAATCCTGGTTCCAATAAAAGGATGGCTTATTACTCAACAGCAATAGTGGTAGCCAGAGTGTCATTATTTTCTTGACTAGTTCTCAAGTCCCAATTCCCATAAGAGTGTTGTGAAAAGGGCCAGGCTCTGCCTGCATATGCAGTGGTTGCATTGTAGGAAAGAAACTCTGAATTTAGGAAATCTCAATCTTTTATGATGGTATCTAAGCAAAACTGCCTTACCTCTGCCCTGGAAGAAGACATTTTTGCTATAAGAGCAGGTTTGAAAAGGTGGTCCAAAATAAAAGCTGTCAGTGTCATTGCCTGCAAGATACATAGAAATGCAAGAGACCGATAGAGAATTGGCTATCAATAAGATCCACCCCCTCCTTCAATTCTGTACCATCTTGGTGTCTACTAAATTTTCCCATGAGTTCATCATTACTTCAGCCACTCTGATTAATCTGACTGAGAGGGGCCAGGATCAACTTCATTCACTTTGTCTCATACAGCATTTAATTAAGACTATGAATAGGAATCCAATCAGAAGATGAGGTCAACCTGCAGTATTAACCTCAAGCATGTCCCCTCTCTTCTCAGGATCCAGGACTCAACCTCCTGAACAAATCCCAAAAGCCATTAGAATCTATCTTTAACAATCAGCTTGCTTTCTCCTTAAGTTTCTGGAGTGACATTTCTACTTGTCCTGAGGTATTAATCCATGATGTATTAGTGATTGCACAGATTCTGCTTTGGTCTGAGAAGTGCAAGTCTAGGGCAATTTTATCATCTGTAATAACCCTGGCCAGTGAATTGGGATCGATCTGAATGTCTTCCAATTTCAAATTAGGTGTCATTGATCACTTCACCTAAAGTCAAGGACAAATTTCATACCGATTTTTTTCATGGATTACTCCCATTGTAGAAAAATCTACCTATTTTTTTGCAGGATGTATAAAAATAACAAGTCAGTTATTCCTCCAGAAAGCTCAAGTCACCAAGGGGACTCCCATTTTGCATAGATCTCTGAAGTCATCCAAGGTTTAAATGATTTACTGGTGGTGTATTTTTATAACAATTTCAGGTCATTTATGACCATCCTTATAAGGGGCAATCATTATGTCTTTAGGACAAAGACAAGGCATTTTTGGCTTTTGTGCAAGAAGTACAATCTCAAGCACACACATGGTGTCCCTAAAAGAAAGTGTTGTTTAAAATCATTGGTACCTACCAAGTGGGACCTTATTCTTCAGGAGCACAGTTGATGCTTCTAACATAGCATCTCCATGGGTAAGTTTTAGGGTTCTAAGTTTAGTTGGAAAGAATTTTTCTTTCTGAGGCACTGCCTGAAGCCAGTCAGCCCAACTGTTCTGTTGGTCCATGTCATCACTTAAGTGGCATTTGTCCTCTCCATGGAATAACTGATAATTGGGCATGGAAAGCAACTGGAAATGTTGACAGTATTTTTCAGTGAGAGATACAGGAGCTGGGGCACACCTTGCTGTTTCTGCTAGACTTCTCAGACCACGTCTAGTGGTGGGGGGCTGGGGTGCTAGGCCCAACGGTCAGTGAAATTTAAGACACTGCAACAGTTTAGGAGATCAGCACCAAAAGAAACTTCTAGAATTATTTCTGAAAGACAAAAGATTATTAAGGTCTCTCCCTTGCTCACATGTCCCTCCCCAGGAATTGGAGTAGTTGTTTTCTCTCCACTTCCACAAAATTGATGTGCCCAATTCCAGTAGCTATAAATGTACTTTTTTCCCATTCCTTCCCTACTTGCACTTAGACATTTTGTCTGAAAGGGACAAGTGTAAGAGGAATAAAGACATTTTTATAAAATTCGACCATAATTAAGTTTGAATATCTTATCTCACCTTCTGACTGGGCTGTAACCCAGGCAGTACACCAATCAAGTAGCCTATGGCTCTCTTAAGGCAAAGAAAGTTGCAATGTGCTCGAGAATGATCAAGATAGAATCCTGAATTTTCAAAGTTGACATATATAACCTTCCACTCCTTTCATCCTGATCATCACCAAGGAAGTAGCAGAGAGGAGATGATCTTTTTCTTGGGACAGCCATTTTCAGGGACCAAACTGCCTTACTACAGTGTGTAGATCAGGTGGCATTGAGGAAGTAGATTCAGAATTTTTTTTGAGTCAATTTTGGTGGAAGCTGTTCCAAAACTCAATCATCCCAGATGTATTATTACACTATAGATGGTAAGGAATGTGTAAGTTCCATAAAATAAGTTGATCCATTGTTGAGTAGGTTTGAGATAAAGGATACATCACTGTCAAACAACACATGGCTCACAAAGCCAAATACATGGCACAGATGAGTTTTAAGGATCAGTATGGTGAGGTCGGCTAATGAGATGTCACCACAGCACTTCAACCTGAAAAAGTGTCAACAGTGGTAAGGCACCACTGTCAGTGATGGTAATCTTTGGGGAAACCTCTGTCTTCCTCTTTCCTTTTGAATAAACTACTTTTTTTTGAGCAAAAGCTCCTGTTCTTGCTTTTGAAGAAGGTAGAAATAGTTTTAGATTTTTCAGTGCTTTAACCTAGACTTTACACTCCCACTCAGGCATATGAAGCAAAGCAACTCTCCAACACTCTACCAATGTCAAAAACAAATTTATCTTTCATCCCTCTGACTAGAGAGAAGAAATGAAAAAATAATGAAAGCCATGAAATTCTCTAATCTCCAGGTCACAAAATGAATTATGTTATAATTGAGGACTTATTGATGAGTTTTTGTTTTTTTAAAAAAAAAAAACTCACTCTCCCATCTCTTTTGCTATGGATTAAAACAAATCAATATATTTTTATGTTATATTATTTAATTCAATAATTGTTATTTACTTCCTGTTTTATGTCAGGCACTGTGTTAAGTATCAGGAATATGAAGAAAAAAGGCATCGCCATGCTTTAAATGATCTTTGACTGTTAGAGGGACATCACATGGCTGATGTGACCTATGGGAACATATAAATCATACGTGTGGCTAGAACAGAGAAGTGGGCATCTGGCCTCCTCTCAAAAGCAGTGGGGATCATGGAAACTTCTTAGAAGAAGCCCTGAGAAATGCTGGGATTTTTGTTTGTTATTTTGCAGGGGGAATGTAAAAGTGTTGAGATGGAATAATGTAAGAAAGGGGGGAAGTAAGAAATGACATTTGCCTGCAGAGTTTGGGGGAGCCTAATGTGGAAGCAGAGTGTGGGTGAAGGTGGAGCTGGAAAGACGGGTGGGGGGGAGTGACGGATCCTGCGTGCTTAGACATTATTCTGCTTCACTCTTTATTTGACTTAATTCTTTATTTATGCTACTTTATTATGCTGTTAGACTTCGACTTTATTCTACCGGTGATGAAGTACTTCTGTTAATAATATTAAAGTGTGTAGCAGAAGAGTTATGTAGCTTATTTGCATAAAAAGTAATCCTCCGGGATGTCCGGGTGAATAACAACATGAAGAATATGTAAATAGTGGAGAGAGACTCTGAGCAAATGACATTTTAGTGACACATACAGAAGACATTGAGGCTCAAAGGGGAGAGATGTTAAACCTATTTAGGGGTAGAATCAACAGAACCTCTAAGCAAAGGGAATAAGAGAGAAGGAAGAGGAAGCGTGATTCCCAGGTTTCCAGCTTTGGTAAGAGGTAGCAGTGTGGGTGGCATTGGCATTCCCTGACATAGGAAAAATGCAGGACAATGATTTTGAAGGTGATTGACAAATGTAGATGAACACCATAAGTGTATATAATCACTAGTGTGTCTAAAAGTCAATTTGGAAGTTATTAGCATGTGCCTCATAACTAAACCTTGGGGTCCAGATGAGAACGTCTATAGAGAATGTACTTACAAATGTCTCAAGGGGGACTGTGACAAACATCAGCGCATAAGGGCCTGGGGGTGGTGCTAGGGGAGGCTGGAGGAGATGGAAGTAAACCTAGGAGGGAGTTCTGCCATGAGAGCCCTGCAGGAAAGGTTACCTAGGAAGAGGACTGAAAAATGTGTATTGGATTTAGCAAGATAAAGATCAGGGCTGACATGAAGGAGAACAAGACATAGGAAGGTGAGAGCAGAAGCTAAATGTAGTGAGCTGCCAATACTGTTCTTTTGCATGGATTGAGTGTGCCCTTTAGCCGATAGGAAAATTTCATTATGTAATGTTTATTCTTTCTAAGAATTAAAGGGAAATCCTTTGGATTCAGTCTTCTCAGAGTCTTTGATCTTATTAAAGGGAAAACAAGAGACGGTTTCATTCGTGTTGTGTATTTCTTGGCAAGCATGCAGCACGTTCAGTGGGAAGTCATGTTTTGAGAATACCATGGAAGTGGAAAGATGTCTTTTGACGAGGGACGTGAAAGAGTGGTCAGCTCATGATTTAGACTTGGTCAAATTTGATGAAGTAAGAAAAAGGAGAAGGATTATAAGTCCAAAATTGAGTCAGACAATGGCACGCCTTATTTCAATAGAGAGAAACTGTAATAATGAACAGTTCCACCAATCTCAGAGCATCCATTTTCTTTTATGGGCAGGCCCCAAAAAAGATTTCATGAACGTTTGTCTGGAAGGGAATAGGCAATGTCGCTGTGGCTGAGGTCCAGCCAAAATGAGCAGGAGAAGAGCACAGATGCAGGTAATTAGGTTTTGAGATCCAGCTCAGACTGCAGCATCTGTTACCACACTGTCCTCCCCGTCTAAAGTGTTGGTCAGTTGTCGCGTTGTGGGAAACAGAGGGTACAGAGCCCAACCCTGGAACAGCTGAGAGCAGGGCAAGAGCGTAGGCCTTGAATAGACCCCAACACGTATTAGTTCTCTATTGTTTGGTAAGTTAGTTTACTGTTCTGAGCGGCATGGTTTTTGTTTGTATTTTGGTTTTGATCATCAAAAGAAAACAACAATACTTTTTCAAAAGATTATTGAGAGGAATAAGTTACCCTTTAAAATACTGAAACAAGCCTAGGAAATTCTCAGAATATTAGACAATAAGCAATTTCTCGATTTTTTCTTCTTTCCTTCCTCTGTGCCTCCTTCCTTCCCTCTCTTTTTTCCCCAGTGAATATCTGTTCCTTCAGGAAAAGAGCCTGACCTCGCAGAAGTCTAAATGCCACCATCTCAGAAATCTCAATTATTTACATGGCAATATCATATCCCCCAGATAATGGGTGCAAATCTGAAAGTGTCCCCAAAGGCAGGAAGGCCTTCAAAGGCCCGGGAGTTCCCCTAAGCATTGACCTTGGGAACTCCATTATAGCAACAACAATAAAATCCTTCCAAGCTATAAAATGACTCAGCTGCTGTGAGGACCATATGCAAAGTTTTCCGTCTCATTAACAAAATGTTTATTCCTCCCAGACCCTTGAAGAAAGAACAGCTCTTTCCCAAGAAAACAACCTCTCATTTCTTTAGCCTCTGAAATTGGATTGCACACCACCATACAAACTGGAAACATTTTCAGTGCAAATGACCCCACTCTCCAGACCTGGCAGGATAGACAGTGTCTCCTTTTGACATCCCAGCTAGCTGGTATTTTCTAGACGTCAAGGTGTAAACTGTCACTTGAGAGTCACAGCTATTCAATTTTTAGATATGACTTATTCAAAAATGTCAGGGAAGGGAAGCTAAATTGATCTCTGGCAAGTGAAAATAGATGTTGCAGTCTCTTCATGCACTCGGACCTTTCAATCTCTTCCTGAAGGTTCTATTTTCTTAGTCTAAAAATAATGTTTACTAATATCCAAATTGATGGCAAATTAGAAGCAAAAATTTGAAGTAGAAAAAGAAATTATGGGTAGACCATGTATCAAAAAGAAATGCTAGCTAATATTTTAAAAAGAGAATGAAAGCTAAACATGGGAAATATAGGAAAGCAAAAGTCATAGCAGCTAATGAACATTTTGTGCCGAGTGATACCCTGCATGTGCCTCAGTCCCCCACCATGGTCACCACTGCACGGCACAGTGAGGATTGTCCAATGCCGACCCCGCAAACAGTGGAAAAAGTTTCAATTAGTCTCACATGTTTTGGAAACATTTTCATCCAAAATAGTGAATATTGAGTAAGACATTCTTCAGGTGTTAGTTTCAAGCATCTGGAATTTCATTTACATTAAAAATAGACCTGCCAACAATACTGGGAAAGGATATGTTAGCAGAACAAGAAGAGGGCAAGAGTTCCTCAGAGAGCACCAACGTACTGGTGGGAGACTGGGGTACTACAATATTCATAAATCGGCATCAAATTGCGGTCATTTGAATCATATCTAGATAAAAATTTCTCCCTCTCTTGGTGGATTGACTTCTGTCAGGAAACAAACAAAACATTCCTAACTTCCCCAAAAGTTTAAAAACAAGATTAATTTATGTGAATATATTAGATTTAAGAGAAAAGGACCCAGTCAGCAGACGCTCCCTGCGTATCTGCTGAGGAAAGCGCCGGTCTCCCAGGTAGGTCCCCCAGCTTCTCTGAGCATCTTTTCTCTTCCAGTACCATGTAATCCTCACACAAATCACAGAAGGGATCAGAGGCTGTGACTCTGATGTTTGGATAATATCTGATGTTTACAGAAACTATAATAGCTTGCCAAATAGGTGAATTCAGACTTTTCCAAGATCCAGGTTATAGTTCCTGTCAAACCAGGGGCCATCATTCAAAATTGCCTTCTGTCCAAATTGACACATAAAATTAACCATCATAGTCCCTGACCCGTTAGTCATTCAGTACAGGTAATAAGGCCATTTCTCCTATTTACAACAAGCAGCAAGAAATAGATGAGCTCATTCCTGGCTGGACCAAAGACCTGCACGAAAGGTTATGGCTTTGGGGCTGGCAGGCAGTTGGCAGGGGAAGTATCAGGAAAAAATAAGCAGAGCATCAAAGGGTTGGGAGCAACAACAACTGCAAGTCCCTGCTGGCTTCATCATATTTACAAAAAGAGCACGGCTCTGTTGAGGAAAGTAAAAGAGGTAGCAGGAAGAAAATTTCCAATCAGAACCACTGTTCTTCATCCCTTTCTTCCAATCATAGTGCTTGGAATTGGTTTTAAGTTCTTTAAAAAAGAGGGAACTCCTTTTATTCCTAGGCAAAATAGTAAGTGTTCCTATGCAGTGATAAATATAGCATGCTGTGTGTGTGTGTGTGTGTGTGTGTGTGTGTGTGTGTGTAAGAGAGACAGAGAGACAGAGAGACAGAGAGAGAGAGAGAGAGAGAGAATATGACCAAAATAAGCATCTCACCTCCTTGGATGTTACAGATGAATAATTTCCCTAAAGACATAGTCCTTCATTACTACATGTTGGTATCCCTTATATAAAAGGTTGTCTTCTGAGATGGTTCTTCTGAAAAGGTCTCAAGGGCAACTAAGGTTTCACTTGAAGGGGATAGTCTTTTTAATGTCAACTACCAGGAAAATGATAGATTGTTGATTAGAAAAAATAAATATAAAGAGTCAAAGACCTGGGTCGACAAGGAAGAGAATTGCTCATCTCTTTGAGGTCTTACTTCCCTGGGTCTCCTTCAGAGGAAAATGTTGGGAGCAGGTTTAACAGGTGAAGGAGATGCCTCTGGAGCTCCGCAGGACAAGAGCAGTGTGCAACAATTGATGTGTTTATCACATGGTTAGATTTTCATTTAGAAAGATAAACCTCCCTGCTGTTAAGTTTGTTCCAGGTGAAAACCTGGAAAGTATGTATAGGACAGAATGCGGTTAATGGAAAATTCAGGCTTGTAAAACAATAGCCGCAGGAGTCTGGAGAGTCCACAGTCCGTTGGTTGTTGTAAATCTAACAGACAGCTGCAGCCAACATTCCTATCCCCCTGCCCATAGGGACAAAATTTATCCCTCCCTATCTCTCCTGATAAGGACGACACCAGAGCTGAAGGATGGATGTGACTGAGGCAGGGGTCCGAGGAGCTTGTTTGAAAAAGAATTTATTACAAGCAGCTGTTCTGGCCACTTACTTACTGCCCCCGGAGAAATCCTCTATAAAACCCAAGGCTCTCCCCTTTTCTCTCATGAACGCTTTTCACCTCTACCCATCTGCACCCAGATGCTCAAAATAAACAGCATTTTGCTACATGTGAGGCTTTGTACATCTCTCTCTCGACTCCGGACCTAACGCCTGTCATGTGGATAATTGATCTAACAGCCTAAATAAGGACCTGAGAGGGATAAAGATACCAGAGTGAGTAGATTTGTGAGCTGTGCATGAGTGAGAATGAAGAGAAACAAATTACTGACTGGTGGGAAGAGCTAAAGAGCCTAGTTTGAGGGATGTTGTGTTGGAACTACCCGTGTAATTTATGAGGGATTCAGGCAATTAAATATTTGGTCCTGAGGCTCAGAAGAACAATCTGGGCTGGGAATATGACCATGGGCACCCTCAGCATATGGAGGGGATTAAAGCAGTGGGAGTAAGGGGAGGGGAAAAGAGGAGAAGAGTAGAAGGCTCAGGGACACTGGGGGATGGGCAAGAACAGGGGTAAGAGAATCCATGACAGTTCTTTACGAAACAACGCCAGGGAGAAGCACCGCACACAGTGAACACACACGCCACTGGGAGGAGCTGAGAAGGAAGTTGGATGTTCATCAACAAAAGAGATAGGGTGTCTCAGGAGAATCTAAACCTAAATTGAGGCTCTCTGCAGGGAAGTAGGCCTAAGGGATGCTGAGCCAAAGATAAGGACAGTCGAGGAAGTGTTAGACCAGAGGGTGTTGCTGGAGAGGAATTCCTAGGGGAGACCAGACGAGGGAGTGGGTGTCTGCATACATAGAGCCAGCGAGAGAGATGAGACCAAAGAATAGTCCAGAAATGAAGCTATATATATTTGGAATTCTACATGAAGTTTGCCACGTGCATTTCTGAAGCCTACACGACATTGGGCTGTGGTGATCTGTCACTCCCGCAGAAGTCAGGAGTCAGGGCTTGGGCTGATTTTCAAAGGCACGAACCAGGAAAACATCCTAGGTATGCGTGACTATGAGTGTGTCATCTTAAAAGTCAGCATGCCGTTCGAGACAAACTCAGTCCCATCTTTCAGACCAGCATCTGCCTGGGGGAGGAAGGATTCATGTTTCTAAAACTGCCCCCTGGGAGTGAGGAGGGGAAGCTTTGGAAAGCTTAAAGAAAGGGAATGTTCAAAGAGTTTTTCAGGCCTTAGCTGATTAAGCCCCAGCTCAGTGAGAAAAAAAATGAGAGCAAATAATGTCTCTGAGGATTGGAGGCTAAGTGACATGACCAAGGTCACATAGCAAGCTAATGACGGAGACTCAAAGGTGGAAGGATTCTCATGCCATCTTCTCCCCATCTTAATTGGAATAGTGCTGAGGTTTGTGAAAAGCCTTCAGGAAATGGAATCCTCCAGAAAGTACAAGGTTTTTGTTCTATAGCCGAAGAGATCTCAGTGCACCAGTGCTCCGGTGCCATTCTTTTATGTGCAGGTTCCCAGGAGTGTCTCCTCCTTCACCAGAGTTCACAGGGACAGGGCTGAGAATAGGTGCATTAAAGAGTTAGAATTACATTTTAATATAATAGGATATCGTGTCAGTTTGCCATTACAAAGCAGGCAGAGATATGAGAAGAGCACTCTTGAGATACATTGGAATGAATGGGGCATTTCTCAAGCCCCTAAGTTCTAGAAGTCCTACAGGAAGCAGAGGAACCCAAGGGCCTGGCGCTTTGCATCTCCCTCTTCCTCTGGGTTAGCCCCATTCTGAGGGATGAGACCTCTATGGTCCAACTGAGAGCCTGGGATGTTTCTTAAGGCTCCCTTCCCCTCGGAAGCCTGGAACTCCAGTTTCTGCATGCTTGCCTTTGTGCGGATGTAGAAAGTGCCTCTCTCCTTTTCAGTGGCTTTTGCTTGGCTTCTTAGACCTTTGCCCTCAGAAGACAATGGGCACCTGCTTCAGGGAGAAAACCTGTGCCAAAAACCGTCTCACTCATCTGAGTCTCTTTTCGTCCTCTTACCTTGGCCTCCAGTCCTGGCGGCTGTGTTTGTGCCTCCCCGGCTCCACCGCACTGGCTTCCCTGCCCCTGAGCCACTGCACTCTACCTGGCTCCTCAAAGTCTTTCCCAGGCCAAAATCAGCGAAAGTCACAGGGGAAAACAACATATAGAAAGACAGCCTCAGCATAACCACCTTCTTCTCTGGTATCTGGCATCTGTCGCTCAAGTCCTGATTATACGGCAAGTGTCCAGTGGCTTCAGAGATGTCTTGTTGTTGTTGATGTTGTTTGATTATCGGTTGGTTGGACTATGTTTATTAGCTGGTTTAAAAACATATTTTAACTGGCTTTTATAGTTGTTCTTAGGAGTGCTGGTCTTCTCAAAATCATTCCATCATAACCAGGAGTGGAAGTGCCTTGATCATTTGTAAGCCCCAATGGGAAGGAAGAAGTAGAGAGAGAGGTTTTTAAGATAAATGAGAAAAAAATATGTGAATGATATAAGAGATGTACAGAATGTAAACCATGATGGCTTATTAAAAGGGTTTCAAGAACTAAAACTTTAAAATGTAACAGACCAATGGATTTGGCCTCAGGGGCAGCAAGGGAAAGAAATCTGGTGGGACATGTCCCCTTAACCCCAGACTTCGGCAAAAAAGGGCCAGGTGAAATAGGGAAGGCAGATACACTTACATAAAGCATGGAATTGTAATCAGAGTCCTGGGACGCATCACTCGTGATTAGCAAAGGTTGTAAGAAGGGAGCCACGGCAAAGCACTTCTTAACACTGGGGGCTCCAAGCCTATCATATATAGCTCACTGGTCCCCTTCCTACACGGGATATGTTGGGTTTAGAGTGGTGGGCACCATTTGTAAGTGTGGGATGAATTGGCACAGGAGAGTCATTAAGTTTTGGGGTCTCTTAGCTTTTAAACCTCATTTGTCTTATAACTAAAAGACTACATGACACAAATATTCCCAAACATGGCTATAGCTGACAAATCCATAAATTAAAGGTTAATTCGCAACAGACAACCCAGATAGATGAAGTACTTCTTGATAATCAGTACGTAGATACCCACTACAAGATCCTCATTTATCTTCCAGCTGGTAAATTTCATCAGTCAAGGTTCACAAGGAATCTGGTTAGAGCCAAACACTGCCCCAGGTGTTCCAAAGAGGAAAACAAGTTACTGATCTGCTGTGAGCTCTCATTCCCAACAGGTTACAGTCAGAGAGGAGAGAACACAGGCGTTTTTTGGAGACAAGGATAGGAGCATCCAGGGGCCTAAGAAGGATCCTTGTCTTGTCACCCAGGACCTGTGGTAGGAGTGGCAGGTGTGGCTTGTGGGTGTGTAGCTGTACATGAGAGGCGCTTACCTTGCAGAGGGGTAGTTTGTTTGTTCTCTGTCATCCCATTTCACACCAAATTAAATAGAATGAAGTTACTCAATTTGAGGATGGTTCTCACCTCACAGGCAACTCACTGGCCTCCCAGAAACATCTCCATGTGAAATATTAATAAGAGGAATTAAACTGAACTATGCAAGTGTCCTTCCAAATAATTAGCCTATAGTCACACAGGTTTAAATTCACCTAATTTGGTGCTGCACATGAGTCTACATAGATGTAATAATTCCACAATCTACCTTCTCAACAAATCGTCCCTTGGAACAACTTATTTTATAGAATAAAAAAACAAGAAATCAATTTGTGGTTTACCTTATGTAATCTTTTTCATCAACATCATTAAGGCATTCTTTATTGGCAAGCAAATGTGCATATTCCAAATCCATAGTTTGATGCTTTATGACAAACATATAAATGAGGCAATCACTGCATTTTTAAAATATAGAACATCTTCATCAGCCCCAAATTTGCCTCGTCCAAATTTCCAAATCCCTCATTCCAATTTCCCACTGCTCAAGGCCTGATTTGTGTTTCTGTAGATTATTTGTACTGGTTCCAGGGTTTCAAGTAAATGCGATCAGATGGTATGTGCTCTTCTGTTTCCGGCTTCTTTCGTGTGACATTATGTTTTTGAGATTCTTTAATGTTGTTATAGATATCACATATCCATTCTTTTCATTACTAAATAATATTCCATTGTATGGATATATCATGGTTTGTTTATTCATTTACATATTGACCATTTCTATCCAAGTGATTTCTTAGGCACATATTTTCATTTCTCTTGATAAGTATCTAGGAGTGAGACTGTTGGGTTATATGATTAATGTATATTTTTCTACTAAGCTATCAAACAGTTTCCAAAAAAGTGATTATACCATTTTACATTCCCGCCAGCAATATGTGAAGGTTATAATGTGTTCGTGTCTTTATCCACACTTAGCATTGTCAGTCTTTTTTATTTAGCCATTTTCATGTGTGTGAAGTGATATTCCCATTGTGGTTTTAATTTGCATTTGCTTAATGACCAATGAGTGAGTAATGATACACAGCAGGAATTTACAAACTTTGTTCATGGGCAGGACCAACATAATTTGTGCATATTCCATAGGGTCTTAACATAAAATGAAAATGCACGGCCACTTGAAATTATTAAGAATTTCAAAATGACAACAGAAGAACATAAAACAGGATGCTCTTCTTAGTGCAGGGCCCTGCAATATTGCAAAGGTCCCATGCCCTTAAACCTAGCCATGACTGGGGGCCAAATCCAGCCTGATGCCTGTTTTAGTATACTCAGTCATCTAAGAATGATTTTTATATTTTAAAATAATTTTAAAACAAAAAACTATACTTTGCGATACTTTAAAATCATAAGAGATTCAAATTCTGGCATCTTTAAGTAGTTTTACTGAAACACATCCATGCTCATTCATTTATCCATTATCCATAACTAGACAACGGAAGAGTCAAGCAGTTGAAACAGAAACTGTATGGCCTGCAAAACATCCAATATTTACTACCTGGTCCTTTACACAAAAAGTTTGCCAACTCCAGATACAGGCCATTTTTTCATATGCTCATTTAGCCATTTGTATATCTTCTTTTTTGGAAAATGTATTCAAGTCTTTTGCCCATTTTTTATTTTGTTGGTGTTTAAAAACTATTTTACACCAAAAGAAACAGAACAAATCTGGGAGAGAAAAATATATAAGAGAAGCTTGGACTACTTGTCATCCCAAAAAGCAAGTAAGTTGTCAAAGACAACTGGAGCTGTGTCAAAAGGACAGAATGGCCAGTGTAAAGAGGTTCTCACTGTAACAGACTTCACACATCAAATACATGAACAAATCCATATGCTCATAATCGTGTACATATAAACACACAGAGTAAAAAAATCTGCCCTACAGTAACGAAAAGCAGATCCGTGATTGCTTGGGGGCTGGGACGATGGGAGAGTTGGACTGCAGAGGGCACAATGAATCTCCCAGTGGTAACAGATGTATTCTTTATCTTGATGGCGGCAATGATTTCATGTACCCGCAGTGATAAAAACTCACCAAATTGCATACTTTAAAGGGATGCAGTATCTTTCACATAAGTTACTGCTCAATAAAATCAACAACAAAAGAATTCATTTAGGAAAATTGAGTTGAGAGTATTTTTCAGAGTTTCTATATACTTACTATCTTCTTTTTTATCAATTACGGAGAGAAGAATGTTACAGTGTAAAACTATAATTATGAATTTGTATATTTCTCATTTTTTCATTAGTTCTTTGAACTTTTTGTAATAGTTGTTTTAAATACAGTATGCTAACTCCAATGGGCATTTCAAGCTCAATGTCTATTGACTGTTCTTTTCCTTGATTATGGATCAAATTTTTCTATTTCTTTGCATGCCTAGTATTTCTTGGTTGTGTGCTGGATTTTGGTGATAATATGTAGTACAGATTTCGTGTTCTGTTTTCTTCGTTGCAGAATTTAAATTCTGTTCTCATAGGCAGTTCAAAGACTGGCCGATTGCAATTGAATTTGGATAGGCTTGGTTTTATGCTTTGTTAGGACACATCTGCGGAACACTAATGCTCTTTTCAAAGCCCCTCTAACTTAGCAGGACTTAACCTTCAAATTCTGCCTCTCCTATAAATCCTATTAGGCCTTGATTTTAGTTTTAAGGTGGGCCTAAAATAGACCTTTCTGTTGAATATAGTTCTTGCTGCTTAGGTAAGGCCTTTATGATATCTCAGCTAAATGCCTGTGATGTTTTTGAGGTGCTAAATTTCTGTCAGGTCTGGCTAGACAAAACTTCAATGTTCCCCATCCCTGCCAGATTGCTAGGCTATGTGGTCTACTCTCAAGTCCATGGCTATCACTTTCCAGTAAACATCATGAACTCTCCCCACATGTGTTTGCAGTTCAGTTGTAAGCTAAGAATTTGTGAGAAGCACCCACACTGGCTCTGATACACCCTCCACTCTGTACCACTCCCTTCTGTTCAGTGCCCTGAATCCGTCACAATATCTGTCTTGAACTCAGAGCTCTATCACCTCACATCAGTGGGACTGCCATGCTCTGCTTGCAGATCTCTCACTGTGCAGAGAACTGCAGCAATGGTGGGACTCACCTCACAGGTTTCCCTTTTCTCGTGGACTGGAGTCTTGCACTGACCGATCATCAATATTGAAAGTATTGCTTCATCTATTTTCTTCAGTTTTATGGTTGTTTACATTGGGAAGGCTAGACCAGCACTAGTTACTCCATCACAGTGAGAAGCAGAAGTCCTATGCGATTACTTTTATTACTGTATCATAAGGATATGTAACTTAAACTTAGATTTCTACTTTCCAAAAATATACACAGGCAAAACATACAGATACTATTAGCTGAAAGAGTTCTGTATGGATGAATAACATTTTATCTTAATGGGTTAGAGTTTAAGTAATAAACTTTTCACAATAATGATAATATTTATTTAACTGTCATCATTTATTGGAAGTATTTTTTCAGCAAGACCATAAGTTAGTGATGGAGAGAATTAATAGCTCCATAACCCTGAGTACATTACAAGAGTCTCTGGGAGCCTGTCTTGCTGTAGCTCCTCCTCCAACAGCCAGGACTAGCCCAATCCTGATGGAGGCAGGATATAATGGATATAATTTCAGTGCACTTACTCTCCTGCAAGTCAGGTAGCATGTATCATTCTTGGAGCTCAAGAATCAGAGAGTTAAGGTTAAGAGAGGGTTTCAATCAGCTGTTACACTCTAATCTAGTTGGAGACAGTATCTGTGGAATACCTACTTAATGTGCCGGGTACTGCTAGGTAGGAGAAAATGTCCAGGAAAAAAAAGAAAAAGGAAGGAAGGAAGAAGAAAGCGAAGGGAAAGAAAAGGGAAATATGTCTCTATTCTGAAAGGTATTACAGTTGCATAACTGCAGAAGAACTAAATTGCATGATTAGATGAATTACAGAGACATAAGTGAAGCCCTAAGGAAGCTCAGAGAAAAACCACCAACTGCCTACAGAGAAGGCAAACAGATGAAGTAATGCCGTCAGTACGTACAAATGCAATAGGTACAAATTTCACAGTCAAAATTTTTAAACTAGTGAGGATATTGCTTACTTTATTTCTTTATAAGTAAATTTAACTTAACTCTGGAACTATCATCCCTCTTTGGTAGCAGACAACTTAATTTTACCAATTCAAGAAACATTCAATTCCTGGCTTAATATTCAGTCTCTTGAGAAACCACTAAGTCAATTCCGTAATTTTCTTCTCCCTTTCTCCTTTCCTGGGTGTGTGTGCTGGGGGGGAGGGGTACTTAAAGCTGATCTAATTCCTAGAAATTTCTTTTTATTAGTGTGTTTAGGTCTACGTAGGGGGCTTAGGTACCATCTGAGTATTGAGGAGAAGATAACAGACCCACTGCCATCAGCATGTGTCTATGATGGCATTTTCCGATATGAACAATCATTCTTCATCTAGCTCTGCACTCATGACGGAAAGTTGCACATTTTCCTGTTAATTGGTCACCATGTTCATGCAGGTCATTTCCTATATTCCTTAGCCCCACTCTAAGGCCTGCCCAGGTCTGCTGGCTCACCCTCAGAGATTGTACTCTTCCCAAGGCACATGCACAAAAAAGTCTGGACATCCTCCTTCCCCAGAATATTTTCTATTAGCGTTGCTCATGGCTGCCTTCAGGGTCACTTTCCAGTGGTGGCGTGGAGTGATTAACAGTACACACACTGGAAAAGCCAGTCTTCCTGGGTTTGATTCTCAGCCCCACCGAAGATTAGCTGTCTGATCTTTGTCTAGTCACCTGATCTTTCTGTGCTTCATTTCTCTCCTCTGTGGAATCATAATGATGGTTTTTGCTCCATAATGTTGTGGGGTGAATGAGACAGGTTGGTACAGCCAACATGCTTAGAACAGAATCTGCACAGAGCTGGTGCTATATAAGTGCCATTTGTTTATTTTTTTTATTATTATCAACCTAGACATTTCACTCAGCAATTTCTACTCAAGTACCAAGTTGAACATGAATCTTAAATTATAAGGCTTTCAGCCTTCCTGATATATACCGTGAGAAACTTAAATAATCAAAAATAATTGGGTAACCAAAAGTAGAAACCAGGCAATGTGTTTTTCGTATGTGTGCTTCCCTAAATTCTAGCTGTGTTCTTCAACTTTGCCTTCTCTCATCAACTTCATTCCTTTAGAGTTAGAATACTGCTTTTGCAATATTTAGTATTTTTTTCTTCTGTCTAAACAAACGGCATAAACATGTTCTGAATCCTAAAGCACTTAATCTTTGTCACTAAAAACAAAAACCAAAACCATTTTCTCCTTCAAAAAATCTTGGCTCTTAAAAACTCTGATTTTAAAGACTTGAATTTTCTGTAGAATTCAAAGCCTATTTTGACAGTCAAAGGTTGAATATCAGCTAGTATTTCTCTTTGTGTACCTGCTATACAAATCTATGCTGAGACAACAGATGCTAGTGCTCACATGGCCAGAATACCAGGTGTAAAGAAATGAAGAAAAGAAAACAGTCATCTGAATATTTTCTATTGGCCCCTTCCAGAACTACCTTCCAGATTTCTCTGCCCTGCTCTGGGACTGCATCAATGGACCCCCTCACCCTCTGACTTCTACCTGGGTTTGGCCAAAGGGAAAGACTGGCAGCCATAGTCTCTGGTTCGCTTCCTGCCTATTCCCTGCCAGTGAGCTGGCACCCTCTGCTAAAGCCCTGTCTTCTCTCAAGACTGTAGTTCCTTTCTTCCAGCTCTGATATCTGCCCCTCTCCTTACCCCCTCAGGCTAAGTAAGACAGTAATTGTCAACTCTTCCTAGCCCTAAATATTCCACCACTCATATTGGTTTCCTTTTGCTCTCCCTACAATGTTGTAAATAGTCTCTTCATTAAACATTCTTCCATGAGCCCATTTGCTGGTCCCTCTCTTTCCTTCCAGGACATTGAATGATCCAAGGGCAACTGGAAACTCCAGGAAACAGAAAAATTGGCCAAGAAAAAAGAGGTGGGGGAAACATAATCACAGCTCTCTGCTTTTTTTTTTTTTTGTGAGACAGAGTCTCACTTTGTTGCCCTGGCTAGAGTGAGTGCCGTGGAGTCAGCCTAGCTCACAGCAATCTCAGACTCCTGGGCTCAAGCAATCCTACTGCCTCAGTGTCCCAAATAGCTGGGACTACAGACATGCGCCACCATGCCCAGCTAATTTTTTCTATATATTTTTAGCTGTACAATTAATTTCTTTCTATTTTTGGTAGAGACGGGGTCTTGCTCTTGCTTAGGCTGGTCTCGAACTCCTGAGCTCAAACAATCTGCCTGCCTCAGCCTCCCAGAGTGCTAGGATTACAGGTGTGAGCCACCGCACCCGGTCTGCTCTCTGCTTTTTGTTCCAAAAACTATTTTGAAATACTCATATTTTCAAGTTTTAAAATCAACCTTTAGATAAGTCACTAAAGACTTCATCATTATGGTAGCAAAATGGAAGACAACATTATTAACTATGAAGATTCTAAGATAAAGGTAATTCACCAGATATCGAGAGGCAAAAAGAGGGGTAAAGTGAACAGGAGAATTGCTAATATCCAATCTTACTAGGTAGGAGGAGGTAGTGTCTATGGCTGACAGAATGGACTAGAGGTATGTATACACAGTATTTAAAGTAATAAAAGTAACCAGAACTAGAACTAAAAATAGTGCAATGATGCTTTGTAAAGTGAGAGGAGGATGGTGGAGAGAGGTATTAGTGCACCAAATCCCCACTCTCCTAGCAGGAGATCAATAGGTCGCATCTAAGTTTGACAAATCAAGAAATAGAGGATTAAGCTTGTTATTTGGATTTAGGGAAACAGTGAGCAGAATGATGGTAAAGGGAATCTGTATGGAACATCTGCTTCTGGAGAGTGGGCTGGAGTGGCCAAGGTCCTGAGGACATAATCACTTCCCCAAAGGCCCCATCTTGTAATATCACCTCATGGGGGATTAACTTTTGACATAAATTTTGCAGGGGTCACATTTAAACCATATCAAGCACATGTTTCCTACCTCCATAATTCATATCACGTAGGGGTGGGGGTATTAATTCTTTAAACTACTGTTAGTCAAGTAACATATTACTTGCTGCTAAAATCATACCTGATTAAGACCCCCTCTTAGCTGTAAACAGCTGTAGGATACACTGAGAGGTGAGATTTAGAGATTTTTGCAGAAGAAGGTAATCATGGTGGTCCTTCTCTCTTACCTCTCATCCTAATCTTCCTTGGTTCATAGTGGCCTTCAGGTTATTTAACTAGATTCTTCCCCATGTGATCTTTCTCAAATCTGCTTATATTTTTTCAAAATTCTTGGAGATAGACTGAGGTCAGTTGTGTTTGTCCTACAACTAAAGAAAAGGAAGCTTGAAAGAGTGAGACCACTAGCTCACACAACGTGAGGAGTATGCAGACAAGTGCTGAGTGCAGTTCTGTGCCTCCCCCTTCTCCAGACACCTGAAGCTATTCTTCTCTGTAGGTTAAGTCTCCCGGGTCCTGGGATACTTTCCTCGTTGTCCCAAGGCAGCTTTATAGAAACCTGGGATATTTTCTGCTCCTTCAATCTCATGGTGATTATCTTGCTTCTTTTCTCCTGTATTCATGGACTTCTTGCCAGTGGCTCTGGACACAATTCATCCTATCAATAGCAGGGAATTCATGACTTCTTTTGGAGTACCCAGGAACGAAAAC
>CAUYSK010002747.1:0-27665 GCA_963575035.1 Avahi laniger | reverse complement strand
CCAGATCATTTCCTTCTACTTTTAGTAGAGACGGGGTCTCGCTCTTGCTCAGGCTGGTCTCGAACTCCTGACCTTGAGCGATCCACCCGCCTCGGCCTCCCAGAGTGCTAGGATTACAGGCATGAGCCACCGCGCCCGGCCGGTTTTTACATTTTTAAATGGTTGAAACAGATCACAATAATATTTTGTCACACATGAAGTTCAGATTTCAGTGTCCATAAATAAAGTTTTATTGTAACACAGCCACACCGTATTTACAGATTATCTGTGGCTGCTTTTGGCAGAGGAGAGGAGTTGTGGCAGAGAACTGAAGGCCTGAAAAGTCTAAAATATTTACTCTCTGGCCCCTTAAGGAAAAGTGTACTGATGCCTTGTTCGAAGATGTTAGAGATTTAATGTGTCATGTGCCCAAAGATCTGCTTTCTGAGGAGGGGGCAAAACAATGAAATCCAGGCATCTGTCAGGCCAGCAGAAGAGACACTGGGCAGGGAATCTTTCCTGACCTCCCGGTGACGCTAGAGGAGCTAAGAGGGGAGAACTGTTTAGTCCTGCAGGTGGGGCTGCTTCTGTCCACACCGGGATGGGGGGTATGGAGACAGTGGGGTTCAAGCATAGGAATCATTCTAGCTATGTTGACAGCAGGATTCAAAGGGGATTTATAGCCTGAGCAAGAGTGAGACTCAGTCTCCACAAAAAATAGAAAACTTAGCCAAGCATGGTGGCGCACACCTGTAGTCCCAGCTACTTGGGAGGAGGATCACTCGAGCCCAAGAGTTTGAGGTTGCTGTGAACTATGATGATGCCACTGCACTGTAGCCCAGGTAACAGAGTGAGACCCTATCTCAAAAAGAAAAAAAAAAAAAAGAATAGCCTTCAATGAGCCCATGCCACCAGCTTCTCTGCCAGGCTGGCGGCAGTGATGCTACTTGAGGCCTCTCCTGTTCCCAGAGTCCTCAGGCCTCCATGGGCTGCCCCTGCACAGCACGTTCATTGCTGGCCTCTCTCCCATCTCTGCAGAATTCGCCTTCTGCCAGGTGGATGCTTCCATCGCTCTGCCTCTGGCCCTGGCCATCCTATGTGACCTGCTCCAGCAGTGGGACCAGCTGGCCCCTGGACTGCCCATCCTGCTGGGATGGCTGTTGGGAGAGGGTGACGACCTTGCGTTCTGTGTGGAGAGCACGCAGCAGGTAATTCCGGGGTGTCAGGGCAGTGGGAGGCAGGCCTGGAGTGCCCTAAACCCACTGGATGCGGCACTTGCAGGCTTAATTGGGTTTAATGCGCCTGTCGAAAGTGTGCTCCTGGATCCTTAGATACAGAGCAGGAACCTGTTTCTGTGATTAGGAAAGTCACCAGCTGGGTGCTGCTGTGGGCACTGGGGATGCTTTCATGCTGAATTCTGGGGTTTCAATGGTAAGCCTTCAAATCAGTCGGGGGAGAAAACTTTGAAAGAAGCCCCTTGGATGTTGATAATACAATTATGGAGAATGCTGCTTAATTGACATTGGAGTTAGCCCAGGGCTCCCCAGAGTTAGGTCTGAGGGTGAAGCATTTCCAGAGAATTAGGGTCCTTCCAGGGAAACTGTTGCTTGAAGAAAACTACTCGCCCTCTCCAGGGCTGGAGCAGTCACAGATAGGGAAACTGAGGACCAAAGACAAGCAGCAAAAACATCCTGAGAACTGAAATTCATAGCCACCAGTGTCTGACTCAGCTGACTTGGCATCCCAGCAGGCCAAGAGTTCAAAAAGCAGCCTGTTTATGGGAAATTTGGAGACATGATAAAGTGTCTGTGATAAAACGACCTTGAAAATGTATAGGATCGTAGAAATTTGGTCTCATACTCAGAGACTAACTAGTGTCTTGTGTTTGGTAATTCTGTGCTTTTTGGTCTATTGCCCTTCCTCCCTCCCTCTCTGATTTCTAGATGTACCTTAAGGTCTAGGGCCCACTCCCTTGTTGAGGTCCCCTTTTCAACATCAGTACCCCAAAATATCTTGGCTTTAAATGACAAACACATCTTTATCAAAGGTCATGTTAAGTCTGGGGAAAAAATTCCTCTCCAGTGGAGAAGCACAATGAGTGAAAACAGAAGGTGACCTTCAAGGCTGCAAGTGGTGTGTGCGCGTGGGTGTTGACAGGCGAGAGTGGGCCCTCTCTCAGGTGGGGGAGGGGACACATTGCATCTGGCAGGGCTCTGCTTGGTCTGGACTAGGTCTGTCAACGTTCCCTGTAAGGTTGACTTTTGGCTTTTTCATTTGATTTAGGTGGAAGGAGACTACCTGTTTGAAAAAGAAGAAGTCAACTTTTGGGCTGAGACCCTGATCTTTGTGAAGCACCTCCACAAACACCTCTTCCGTCTCCTCTCCAAGTCCGGCTGGCATCCCTCTAGCCCTGAGAGGCTCTGTCACCTTCAGAAAACAGCGTCAGAGCAGCGCCACCTCCTTTCTCAGCTCTTCAGAGAGCTTCCACCAGCTGCTGAGTTTTTGAAGACAGTGGAGTTCACGAGACTGCGCATTCAGGAGGAAAGGACTTTGGCTTGCTCGAGGTTGCTGGCTTTTCTGGAAGGAAAGGAAGGGGAAGACACCCCGGTTCTCAGTTCTTTGGACTCTCCTGCAGAAGCGAGGCCGTTAACTCTTCCAAGAACAGAAATGGCATGTTGAAGAAAGAAAATCTCGGGGGTTGGGGGTGTGTGTGGATTATTCCTCCACTCAATCTGCAGGCAGCACGTTGAACGTAAATCCACAAATGTAGCCCCTTTCATGCCGCCCCACTGCTGTGCGCCTGGTCTCCTGGCACTTCTTACAGAGGAACTCTTCTTCAGCTCACTCACTGAAGGCAGCCTGGTTTATTGCTGCTACTGTAGGAATTGAGGTGACCCTGTTGGAGATCTACTCTGTCCCCAGGTGCGGGCCACCTGCAGGCCTAAATTAGCCTTTTTTATCCCCCAGGGCCTCTGATGTCCCACCCTGCGTTCTCTGTGAAGGGCTACAGAGAACTTTGAGCATACACACGATTCCTCGCCCCTTTCATTGGCTGTATGTAGGGACTGGATTAGTGGGCAAGCAGCCCATTTGGTAAGACTTCTAAATTTTATTCCATTCTAATAAAGCAGAAATAAGGTTCCAAATATTGGATCCTGGGAGAATTAAGGATCAACCTTATACACATAATTTAGTTTTTATTGTCTGTATGTGTAAGTCCTGCAGTAGCCTTCACATTCGAGCCTAATTATTAAAAGAGCCATCGAGAGCTCCCCTTATCCCTCCAAAAAGTGTTCGTGCTAATGCTAGGAAACCTGATTTGTCCTATCGCTAGGAAACCCAGTGAAAGGCTATGTGTACTCTTGGCTATTAGGAGGAACCTGGGGAAAGGAAAGCCAGAATAAATGGTTTATTTGATGCCTACACTGTTTACTATCATTTACTTGGTGGCAGTAACAAGAAGACTCTCATTTAAGATGCTCATAAACACATTTATCGATTTCAGTGATTTAATCAACAAGGGTTTTAAGCCTTTTCACGCCAAGCCAAGTCCACTTCCTCAGACACCCAGCAGGTGGCGCTCTTGCATATGGTTTGCTGCTAGTCCTGTTTTTCAGGCTTACCATTTTTAATTTATAACTTCAGAATAAGTGTTACCCACAGATAGTTATCTTGAGATTCATAGCTTGGAAGGGTTATGGCCTCATCCACACTCATTTTCCATCCTAGTTATCTGAAAAAGCCATTTCAGTCATAGTATATAAAGTTGTTCCAGCTTTTAGGGTCTGTACAAATTTTTAAATACTCTTAGGTGAGCAGTCACTTAGAATTATTTTATTGATGTTTGAGGATGTGAAGGGGGAGGCTAGAGGAGAGAGAGTTTGACATGACCATTTCCTACTGCAGAAAAGCTGATATTTCAAGTGTAATTTGTCTCTCTTTGAGAGAAAACCACCTAACACTAAAAATGTGACCATAAACTGGGCATAGTGCACACCTCCAGTCCCAGCTACTCGGGAGGCTGAGGCAGGAGGATCGCTTGAGCCCAGGAGTTTGAGGCTGTAGTGAGCCATGACTGTGCCTGTTAATAGCCACTGCATTCCAAGCTGGACAACAAACAAGACCCTGTCTCTGAAAGGGAAAAAAAAAAGGCAGCCTTACTGGAGTATAACAAAAAGACTCTGTTAGAAGAGAGGGGAAAGAAGTTAACTCAGTATCCCCGGTTTTGTTCTAAAGAGAACAGGAATTCCCTGGGTGGTTTTGCAACCATTCAGCCCCAAATGTGGTTTCGGTGATCCTAAATTAATTACCTAGTTAGGCATCTGTGTAGCCCACCCCTGATGGAAAGTTGCCAAACTAACACTTCTTTGTTGTTCTAAGACCTAGTGGGTAAGAAGTCAGAGACTTGGTGGCACAATGGGGTGATGACCACAGGAGAACAATTAGAAACTGGCCCAACAAAGCCCAGCTCACTGGAAGAGGCCAGTGTTCCTTTTTTTTTTTCATTTAAAATGAAATAAAAGCACATAATAATAAAAATATTTTAGACTAGCAGTTACTCTGTACCCATAACACGTTTACATGCTATCTCCAGGAATCCTAATTTGCAAAGTGGGTGTTCTTGTCGCTGTTGACTGGGACTTAGGGGGACAGATGTTTCCACTGGTTTTGTATCTGAAATCTTGTTACTAACCTACAGTGCCTGGGAAATGGCTGCTTCACACTTTCCTAATGCATTCCTAGGGGAAACAATACCCTACTCTTAGGGCCACCCTCAAACTCTTGGCTTTGGGGTTATTTCAACAAAGAACAAACCAGAATGTTGCCACAGTGGCCCAGCCCTGTCTAGGGGGCCAGTGCAGAGTGAGTGGTAAACAGTGAAGCAGTCACTGCTTTCTGAGCTCGCTACCTGCCCTTGGCTCCAAGCTCTAGGGTCGAAGATTTGAATGGATTCTGTGGACCTCTGTCCGTCTAGCCATAGCCCAGGAGCCTGGCTTCTCCATTTTTATGCTTCGTCAATTTAATTTGTAAGATGGTTTTGTGGTCTTTGTCTTTTAAACATCTTCACAGATATCTCATTTGCATCTCAACAAAGGTGAGAGATGAGAAAAGCAGGAATGCTGTCTTAGTTTTACAAGTAAGGAAACCCAACTACCAAAGAGATTATGTGATTTGCCTAAGACCACATGACTTGCAAGGGGCAGGGCCTGAACTCCAGGCCAGCATTCCTGATCCTAAAGTCCTCTCAGACCTACCCTGGACTATGGTTCCCTGAGCAGTGAGGGGAGTACAGCCGTCTCAGGGGGCAGACTCCAAGGAGTCAGCTCCCTGAAGGACAGGCCTAGCTCACTCTGTTCCAGGTTAACTGACAGAGTGAGCACCAAATGCGAACGAGTGCAAGACACAGCAAGAAAGAAGATCGATTGGGGAAGGGGGTGTGGGTCACGTAGCTTCTTTCCCTGGCAGGTCCTGGACCTTACAGCTTGGGCCCAGTTGCGGCGTGGGCTGCCAGGTGGGTGAAATCGTGGGTCCGGCTCCAGCTTTTTGGCAGCCTGTATAGACGCGGAATGAGAAGTGCCCTGGACCAGGCTCCGGATCCGCCCGACTGGGGCTGTCAGCGGCTTTAGCCTCACTGAGCGCTAGGTGGGGGTGTCTGCCCCGTACCCGGACGGGGGTGGAGCGTCTGTTGGCAAATCGCATTTCTTAGTGCAAGCTGTTGGGGTGTGGGGCTGGCGAGAGAGGGAAAGAGGGGAGCCCCAACCGGGCCGCGGGTCTGCCTCAGCGGGATCCTGCAGCCCTCACCGAGCTAAGGCAGGGCGCGGCGCCCCCCTGGCCCCCAAGGCTGAAGAGGGAAGAGCTTGGAGGGCACGACAGGCCCAGGCTGTACCGGGCGGGGAGACTCGGCCGGCAGCTGCACCACAAACCCTGGAAGCGCTGAGGACGGCCGGGCAGACCAGAAGACGGAAGGGGTGGCGGGAAGTCGCCTCCATGCCTGCATGGCTCTCCCGGCCTTTCTTCCCCTCCTCGGAGTCCGCTCCCCCGCCCGGGACGCCCCGCGCCACTCCGCGCCTTTGGCCCTGGCTCAAGGTCTTGTGATGTGATTAGCAAAGCCAGCGCCTTGTCCTCAGACACTCATCCCTGCCCGGCAGGCCCCGGCGCTCAAGCCCTGTTTACTGAGCCTGGGCGGGGAGGGGGGCGGAGAAACGGGCCCAGGCTCCTCCGGGCCGCAGCAGCCGCCCGCGTGGCCGCTCTTGCCCCCACCCCCACCGCGTCTCCACGTGCGGTCGGGCTGGAGAAGCCACCTACGGGGCTCAGGCCCCAAGCCCCCGCCTGCCAGCCAGAGCACCCTTTGCAAACCAGCCGAGCCGCGCGGACGGTTGCAATATTCTTGCATTTTGCAATTCCCGCGCCCGGTGCAAAACCGGGGATGGGAGATAAAAGCTCCACAAGTCCGCCCGGGAGGATCGGGCAGGGAAAAACACGTCCGGAGCTGCAGAATCCCGGGCACGTTGAAAGTGCTGGGGCTTTCCAACACTGCAGCCCCAGAGGAAAAGAGCCGTAGGGTCCCGCCGCTACCCAGCAGCACCCATCTGGGCCGAGCTCTCCATGCTGCCCCGGGCGCCCCGGCAGCCCGCCCCGCCCCGAGGCCTCCCGCCCCCTCCCCCAGAGGGGGAAAAAAAATTGGCGGCGACCAATGGGAGGCTAGGAAGGCGCCTGACGTCCGCGAGCCGGCGGGCGGCGTTGCCTGGAGACCCCGGCGGGGTCAGCGTTCTGTCCCCTCCCCCGGCGCGCCCGCCCTGCCGCTGCCGCGCTCCCCGGCTCTATATAGGGCGCGCGCTCGCGGAGCGCCGAGTTCCAGCAGTCCGCGAGCTGCCGTCGGCTCCGCGGGGGGGGCGGGCCGGGCACCCCGGGGCGCGGAGCAGCCCTCTTTGCTTTTCTCTCCTCTTCCCCCCACACCGCACTCCAGGCCACCCTCTAGCCAGTCCAAGCCGCTTCCCTCTTCCTCTTCTCTCGCCCCCCAGCAAACTTTCGGTCCCTCCCCGCCCCTCGCCCGTTATTCGTCGTGGCTCGAGCCCGGCCGCAGCGCCCCGAGGGCTCCTCCCGACCTCCCTGCCTGCAGCTCCGACCATTTCGGGACCCAGAAACATGTCGACCACACTTCTGTCCGCCTTCTACGATATCGACTTCTTGTGCAAGGTACGCCGGGGGAGCAGGAAGGGAGGAAGGCGGGCAAGCAGAAGCCAATTCGACTTCTCAGACTTTGCCTCTGTCCTTGGATTTGGGGGGCCCCTCCCCACCTTGACTTTCGGTGGGGAAAAATTCCGGAGTTTGCAGGAGTGTGTGCTAGCGCCTGGTAGGCGGGGAGAAGGACCTGGGAGGGAGGAAGGGCAGGAGGGAGCTGCTGTAGCTGTTTAGTTTCTTCGCAAACGACCGCGGCCACGCTGCCCGGGGCTTCCCGGACGGTGTTTGCGCCGCCCACCCCGGCGGCCCACGGGCAGAAGATCACATGTCGAGACCCAGCGCGGCCCGGGGTGGGAGTCCTCCACTAACCCGCTGCTTCCAACGCGAACTTGCTGCTTTTGCGCGTGCATGGGTGGAGGGTGGAGGCCGACTCGAAATCCGCAGAAAGGGGGGAAAAAAGAAGAACCAGGCTGGGAGTTCTCTGCAGCTCGCCCCAACACTTCCCTCCCCTTCCGTTTTTCATCCTTTCCCCGCTCCTCTCCCTTTGGCAGACGGAGAAATCCCTGGCCAACCTCAATCTGAACATGCTGGACAAGAAGGCGGTGGGGACGCCCGTGGCCGCCGCCCCCAGCTCCGGCTTCGCGCCGGGCTTCCTCAGACGGCACTCGGCCAGCAACTTGCATGCGCTCGCCCACCCCGCGCCCAGCCCAGGCAGCTGCTCGCCCAAGTTCCCAGGTGCCGCTAACGGCAGCAGCTGTGGCAGCGTGGCGGCTGGCGGCCCGGCCTCCTACGGCACCCTCAAGGAGCCGTCGGGGGGCGGCGGCACAGCCCTGCTCAACAAGGAGAACAAATTCCGGGACCGCTCCTTCAGCGAGAACGGCGAGCGCAGCCAGCACCTTCTGCACCTGCAGCAGCAGCAGCAGCAGAAGGGGGGTGGCGGCTCCCAGATAAACTCCACGCGCTACAAAACCGAGCTGTGCCGGCCCTTCGAGGAGAGCGGCACGTGCAAGTATGGCGAGAAGTGCCAGTTCGCGCACGGCTTCCACGAGCTACGCAGCCTGACTCGGCACCCGAAGTACAAGACAGAGCTGTGCCGCACCTTCCACACCATCGGCTTCTGCCCCTACGGGCCGCGCTGCCACTTCATCCACAATGCCGACGAGCGGCGGCCCGCACCGTCTGGGGGCGCCTCTGGGGACCTGCGCACTTTCAGCACGCGCGACGCGCTGCACCTGGGCTTCCCGCGAGAGCCCCGGCCCAAGCTGCACCACAGCCTCAGCTTCTCAGGCTTCCCGTCGGGCCACCACCAACCCCCGGGGGGCCTAGAGTCGCCACTGCTGCTTGACAGCCCCACGTCGCGCACGCCGCCACCGCCCTCCTGCTCTTCGGCCTCCTCCTGCTCCTCCTCCGCCTCGTCCTGCTCCTCGGCCTCTGCGGCCTCCACGCCCTCCGGCGCCCCGACGTGCTGCGCCTCCGCGGCGGCGGCAGCAGCTGCGGCCGCGCTACTCTACGGCACTGGGGGCGCCGAGGACCTGCTGGCACCTGGCGCCCCTTGCGCCGCTTGCTCGTCGGCCTCCTGCGCCAACAACGCCTTCGCCTTCGGCCCGGAGCTGAGCAACCTCATCACGCCGCTCGCCATCCAGACCCACAACTTCGCTGCCGTGGCCGCCGCCGCCTACTACCGCAGCCAGCAGCAGCAGGGCCTGGCGCCCCCCACGCAGCCCCCGGCGCCGCCCAGCGCGCCCCTCCCCGCCGGTGCCGCCGCGCCGCCCTCGCCGCCCTTCGGCTTCCAGCTGCCGCGCCGCCTGTCGGAGTCGCCGGTGTTCGACGCGCCCCCCAGCCCCCCGGACTCGCTGTCGGACCGCGACAGCTACCTGAGCGGCTCCCTGAGCTCGGGCAGCCTCAGCGGCTCCGAGTCCCCCAGCCTCGACCCCGGCCGCCGGCTGCCCATCTTCAGCCGCCTCTCCATCTCCGACGACTGAGGCAAGAGGGCGCCAGTGAGGAGGAAGGAAGGGAAGGCTGTTCTGGGGGTGTTGGAGGATGTCCCTCGCCATCTCGCCCCTGCTGGGGGCACGGGGTGGGGGGGCGACATAGGCCGCAGGCAGACTGCAGTCCCGACCGAGCACTTGGACTCGAACTCTGTGCTGGGAGGGGCCCCACCCCTCCTTTTTCGGTTTCCTCTTGTTTTTTTATTATTATTTTTATTATTACGAAGTTTCCTCCTTGTTGAGCAAAAAAGAAAGCCAACGAACTTTTTGTGTTGATGAACAAAATATTCACAACAGGGCAGTTGTGATGCGAATAGAACAAAAAAAACCAAACAAACTTTTTTAGGTCTCGATGAGTTTGGGACTTCGGGAAGAATCATCCCAGCACCAGCAGCTACCAACCACCATTCCATCTCTTCACTTGAAAAGCATTAGTTACAGTCCAGATGTGGGGACTCTTATCTCGAAAGAAGTTCCTAATTGTTTCTCAGACCAGTGTAAACAAACCAGCCAACTACCACCATGCTAATCCTATAAGCTTTTAGAATCCAGTATTTCTGCCAAGAATATGCCTTGATAGTAGCCCTCAGCGCCATAGGGTTGGGGGGGTTTTGTGATTTTTTTTTTTTTTAACAGAGTTATATGTCTGGGCAAAAAAAAAAACAAACCCTTGCATTCCAAAGTTTCATACTGGTTACTGGTTTCATTGCCACCACTTCGTGGATGTTTAGTTTAAAACCATTTTGTCTGCTCTCTGGAAGCCTTGGGCAGAGCTTAGTTTGTAATCGTTGGGGAATAACTGCTGAATTTTTAGCTATTTTGAGTTGATTCGCACCACTGCACCACAACTCAATACGAAAACTATTTAACTTATTTATTATCTTGTGAAAAGTATACATTGAAAATTGTTCATACTGTATTTATCAAGTATGATGAAAAGCAATAGATATATATTCTTTTATTATGTTAAATTATGATTGCCATTATTAATCGGCAAAATGTGGAGTGTATGTTCTTTTCACAGTAATATATGCCTTTTGTAACTTCACTTGGTTATTATTGTAAATGAGTAAAAAATTCTTAATTTAAGAGATTGTATGTAATATTTATTTCATTAATTTCTTTCCTTGTTTACGTAAATTTTGAAAGATTGCATGGTTTCTTTACGGAAATCTATCTTGATGCTGTGGAAATAGTTTGTGAGGAACATCTTATTATGAGTTTTCTTAGAATGTATAATGGTTGTAGCCCATCCAACTTTAAAGGAAAAAATGACCACATACTTTGCAATCAGGCTTAAATGTGGCATGCTTTTCTAATTCCAACTTTATAAACTAGCAAAAAATGTTTGCTTATTCCACCAGTTCTACTGTGACATACTCTTGAGTATCAAGACATGTAGCAATAATGGGGGGGTAGTCTCAGTGCCTTTGGAAGGGCCCGAACTTGCCTTAAATCTTCCTCAACCAAATAAGTATTTTGTTTATCAGTGCTTGAGAGAATCTGAATGTAGGATGGGTTCAACTGCACAAAAGGAAAAGATTTTTACCACTTTTTTTTATATAGATATAAAGTGAAGAGGCCACCTCTTAGCGCTGAAATGGTATGTAGTACATGAATATGCCTTGTTTAATTACAGAAAATTCCTGAACTTGTACTTTTTTTTTTTTTTTTTTTTCCCAGTAGAAAGGCAGGAATGTTTCCCAAGCTTTCCTGGACAGCGGATGAATGAGCAGTAGCTTTAGTTTGTACGTAGGTACAGTTGGAGCACTATGTACTCTCTGGACTACTTTGACAGAGTAGGTTTTTGAATGTAACAAGATAAGTCAACTTGAGTTGTAATATATTTTGGGGAATCAGTTCACTACAAATTGTGACTGTAAACATTGTACTGTAAATGTTTTGTAGTTTTCCCCCAATAAAATTTTTGGGAAAAAAAACGACTAATGTGTAAGATAGCTTTCTTTTTAAACAAATGTGTAGCTGTCTGGCTTCCCACTGCCTTGTCAGGCGTCCCCCACGTCTTGGGAGGGTGGGGGAGGATTGGGAGAACTGGCTGTGCGCCCACTTGTGCCTGTATGTATTTTATAGTAAGTTCTTTTAGCTGAAAGAAAGTAATTATTTGGAGTGTCAAGGGCATTAGTTAGCAGTTCCCTTTGGTAATAAGATGCATCCCAGAGTTGACTGGCTGGTGGCAGGGCCTGGCGGGAAGGCCTAAAGGGGTGTGGCCCGCCTGTGAGTCACCAAGGGCTGGATCACGTGGCTGCAGTGGCAGCTGAAGGTCCGATTTTTTTGCTGGGACGCCCAGGAAACAACTGCTTGGGTGGGGAAGGGGAGGAGGACCTTTCTGCCAGCCTGTGGCCTGCTTGGCCTGAGTGCTGAGCTGGAGGCGGAGAGGCTGTGCCAGGCTTTTCCTGGGTGGTTGAACTGGGGTTTTGCCTGGACTTTGCAAAGCTTGGTTGTGTCCTTGTTCAGAGAGGAGCAGAAAGGAAAGAAGATTAAACAGGTTAAACTTATATCTGGGTGATACTTGTTTACACAGACAACTTCCTCTGGGAATGAGCACATACAAGTTATTTATGCAAAAGGCATTATTGTCTGTGCTTTAGAGGACTCTAAGTAGCCAAAAAGCAAATCCAACCCAGGTCTCTGGAAAAAGGAAGAAAACAAGACTGCATTGATTTGCCCTCTGGTTCTCAAACAGTTGAACAAAATCTTACTATGGTGATGTTTTTTTCCTAATTTTAAAACAATCACTTTAAAAACAAAGTCAGGTTCATTAACCGATTCATGTTTTTTTTTTCTTCACCCCCCAGCTCGTACAAACACACGCACAGTTCAGACACTTTCCAAAGTAGGTAAGAGATTTAGCAATAGTTTGCTCTCTCATCTACAACAGCTGGGCTCTCTCAAGCCTTGCATCCCTGCTCGCTTGCCCTGCATTAGCCAGGGTCTCCGTGACTCACAGCTGAGCCGGCAGGGGCCAGGGGGCAGTCTGGTGGAAACACCAGGCCTGGGGCAGCTGTTTCACGTTAACGATGATTGCACTGGTGTTAACTGGAGCGTTTTGGTGCTGGGTGCGCGCTGCCAAAAGGGATGGGGAACAGTTTCAAAGTTCTCCCAGAGGCCGGCCCCTGACTGAAGGCCTCGGCAGTGGGGAGGGGAAGCTCCAGGCCAAGGAGGACTCACGCAGGGTGAAGACTCTGCAGGCTCCCTGGCCTCTACACCATAAAGAATGTGCAATGGGGAGGAAAAGTCTAAAATGTGGGGCTATTTAGGCTAAGCTGCGTTTCAAAGGGCTTGTTTCCACTTCATTCCAAAACTTATTTTTCTAAACAAGTACTTTTGATCAGCTGGAATGTTAGACTTTTTTTATGGGGTAAGCCACATTCATTTTTAAAAATTGGTTTGTTTGAAAGCCCAGCTGCTAGGATCTGAAGTTTTAGACTTTAGGCTCAGTGGAGCGTGGAAAGCTAGAGGGGATCGTTCAGAATTTCCTCTTGCCCCGACCAGTGGAGGGAACCAGGTCATTGTCTTTCTGCAGCGGCTGGAAGTAACAGCAAACAAAACTCCACTATTGCTTGGTCACCCTCAGGAACGTTTTCTTGTAAATTAAAGGAAAAGAAGTACAAATTGCAAGTAAGGACAAACCAGGATTCCCATCTAGAACCGACTGTGGCTCCAAAGTGGAGCTACACTCAAAGTCCTTTCATAGTCACTTATGACAGTGAGCCCAGAACGTGATGGTGTTTAGAATGTCTCATAGTGGCCCTTCCAACTGGCTGTGTGAAGACTAAGGTATTTTTTTAAACAGCCCAATTAATGTGTGCCACCTTCTAAATTATTTCAGAGAAAGGATGTGTGTATGTACATCTTTTCCATCCCTCACCCTGTCTGAAGCTACTGAGTGTGTAAAACTAAAAAAAAAACACACACACACACACACAAAAACACTACTGAGAAGGCCGAAGCTCTGCACCCGCCCGCCCGTGGGAACAGATGGAGGACTGTGAGCCCCGCAGCGGCTCAGGCACCCGCATGAGCAGCCAGGCCTGGTGGCAGGAAAGACTCAGAGACCCTCGGGGTGGATGCGCGCTAGGAGGGACCCGCTGGAGAGCCCCAGACCTCGGAAGGGAACCGTCCTCAGGCACCGCTCTCCTTCAGTTTTGCTTGCGGTAGCAAGTGAGGGCGGATGTCACTCTCACCGAGTTTTCTTGAAACCGGAAGTTGGGTCTCTGCACCTTCCTCGGCCTTGGAGTTAGTGGGAGCTGACGGGCTGCTGGGCTGAGGCTGGTCAGGCTCACCTCTCATCGCTGTTACCTCATTTAATTGTATTTATTTTTTCTTCCTCACCTCACACTCCTGGGGGCTGTGCAGAGCTGTGGCCATCCAGGGCAGTTCCAGTTCTGTGCCGCTGGCAAGGCCGAGGGGGGAGGGAAGAAGGGAGGGAGGGCTGGGGCGGGGCCGGCCTGGTGGCTGGACAGGCCAGCCGTGCAGGAGGGGGCCGGGCAGCTGAAAGCCACAGCACCTCCAGGGCCCAGCCCTGGCGAGGCAGGCGCCCCAGCCTCCCCTGCGGGTCTTTGCTAGACCTGGAAAGTGTGTGTCTGTGTGTCTCTGGAGGGAGGTCTGTGGGGTGTGCCTCTATGGGAGGGGCTATTTGTGTGTGTGTGTGTGTGTGTGTGTGTCCTTGCCTGTCTGCATGTGGGTACACGTTTGTGGGTGTTGCCCTGTGTGCAGATGTTCAGTGGTCTGTGTCTGTGTGTCGTGTTGTTGTAGGGAGTATTGGAGTGTGGGTCTGCGTGCTTCTCCGCATGGATGTCGACGTGTGTGAAGTACGTATGTCTGTAGGATATGAGGGCCTGTTGCTATGTTTGGATGTGGGTGTGTCTGTTGCATCTGTGTAAGTGTGTGCATGGGTGTGTGTGTGCATATCGGTGTGGATTTGGGTGTATCTGTTGCTGTGTGGGTAGGTATGTGGGTCTTTGGGGTGTGGGGTCCAGGGGTGTTCCAGTGTGTTTAGGCCTGGGTGGGGTGTGTCTGTCGTGATGTGGGGGCAGAGTGTGTGTGCAGGTGAGCGTGAGTGTAGGTGCGGGGTGTGCCTGTGGGCAGCTGCTGCCGTGTGGGTAGGTGTGGGGGTCTGAGGGGTGTAAGAAGCTGGAGGTGTTGCTGTGTGTTTGGGTCTGGATGTGTCTGTTGCGGTGTGTGTGTGGGTGTGCCTGGGTGTGGGTGCGGGTGGGTGTTAGCTACCAACACCTACAGAGGAAGAGCAGTCCTTTTCCGCGTGCCTCTTTCAAGTTTAAAAACTGCTTTCAAAACCAGGAAATGATGGCCAGGCTGGCACCCGCTTCCTGCGGGGCGGTGGGCAGGACAGGGCTGGGTGGGAGGGTGAGAGGGTGGCCGATGGCCCCTGCCCTTGGGGACCCCAGGCCCACCTTCATTCCCAGGCACACCTGCCAAGGACAGGCCTTGTGTGCGCTTGCTGTCTGCAGGGACATTTTTAGAAACAATTCATTCTCTGGGGGGAGGGGGAGGGGGCCCTTTTATTTTCATCTAGGCAGAAATAGCTCTTGTCAGATAGGCCTTCTTGTGCCCTCTGGGGTGACAGGCAGCTCTGAAATAGAAGGAAAGATATTAAGGACTCGAGACAGACAAGAAAACTCCTGAGCTCGCCGAAACCAAGTTTAAAATATTTCTCTAAAAATAAGCTTTGTTTTCCTTGTGGATTCCTCTGGCAATCGGGCCCTTGTGTCAGGGTGCTTAGCTGGCCTGGGAAGCCAGGTGGAATTTTTTAAAAAGCAAGTGTTTCCCAGCTGTGGTCTTGGAAAGTTCTCTGTTTTCCATTTATTAAACGCCTAGTTTCCGGCTAATTAAAATTATTTTCAAATAAAACCCTGTGGCCCAGCAATATTTGATGAAACAGAATTCCCGGTGACCCCTCTGCAGGGCACTGGGCTGGGCTGTGGGACAGCCTGTGTCCCCTCCACTGGGCTCAGTACCAGTTTTATGGGGAGGGGGCCCGTGGTGACTGCAGGGTGGCAGTCTCTGAGCCCCGCACCCCTTGCAGGGGCTGCAGGGTAATTGGAAACCTGCTGTTTGTTTCCCCTGCGCCACTAACAACCTGAGCAGAGGGGGTGCACTCACAGGAGAGGAACTTGGCTGAGGTGTGTGGCCATGTGATCCTCTGCTGCCTGGGTGTCTCTCCCTGGCTACTGGTGACGCTTTAGCTCCCAGCAGGCCAATGTGCAGGACTTCCCTGAGCATCTACAGGATGCCCAGACCCGTGTCAAGCCCCAGAGTTGGGTGGGACTTGACGGACATCTCAGGCCACATGTTATGCAGGTGGAAATCAGAGACACTGCAGGTGAAGGCATGTGTTGCTGAGGGCCAGAGCAGGTGAGATTCCGACTTGCTGGCAGATACCCCTCCCCTGCCCCTGATTCAGCCCAGACAGCAGCGGGGCGGGACGCTGGGTTGGCTGGCTGGGCCTTTCATTCACATCACGGGTCACTCTTGATTGTCTAGTAAATGCCTGCACTGGGGTAAGGGGGTGAGCTGACGGGCGGCATCCCTGCCTGCATGGAGCATACATGTTCTCAAGCTTATGAGTGATGCAGCGTGAATCGGCCTTGCCTTCATTGTTATGACTGGATAACGTTCCATTGCGGGCACATGCTGCATTCTGTGTATCCACTCATCGGTGGGTGGCCATTTGGGTTGTTTCTGCCTTTTTGTTGACTCATGCTGTTATGAGCCAGGGTGCTAGACTTTGCATGAACATATGCTTTTAATTCCTTTGGGTATATACCTGGGAATAGAATTGCTTAGATCACATGGTAACTTTATGTTTAACTTCTTGAGGAACTGCCATACTCTTTTCAAAGTGATATATTGGTTTTTGTAATTATTTTATTAATATCCGTCTCTTCTACTCAACCTGATTCATGCTCCAAGATGTCCTCACAAAAAACTGGTACACGGTTCACAGTAGCCGAAATGGGGAACAAGCCAAATGCCCATCAATAGATGAATGAATAAATAAATGTGGCATTCCATGCAGTGGAATATTATCCAATCATAAAGAATAATGCAGTAGTGACACATGCCACAGCACGGATGAACCTTGAAAACGTTATGCTAAGTGAAATAAGCCAGACACAAAAGACCAAAGACCACCTATTGCATGATTCCATTTATATGAAATGTCCAGAATCAGCAAATCCATGAAGATCAAAAGTAGATCAGCAGTTGCCAGGGGCTGGAGGGCAGGGAGAATGGGGGATGGCTGCCGAAAGACACAGGGATTCTTTTGGGGTTGATGAAAATGTTCTAGAATTAGATAGTGGTGACGGTTGCACAGCCTTGTGAATATACTGAAATGTATACATTTGTACAATTTGGTGAATTTTCTTTTTTCTTTAAGACAGTGTCTTGCTCTGTTGCCCAGGTTGGAGTGCAGTGGCACAATCATTGCTCAATGCAACCTCCAATTCAAGCCATCCGTCTGCCTCAGCCTCACGAGTAGCTGGGACTACAGGTGCACCACCATGCCCGGCTAATTTTTTTCTTTTGGTAGGGACAGGGTCTTGCTATGTTGCCCAGGCTGGTCGCAAAATCCTGGGCTTAAGTGATCCTCCCACCTTGGCCACCTAAAGTGCTGGGATTATAGGCGTGAGCCACTGTGCCTGGCCTAGTTCGGTGAATTTTATGGTATGTGAATTATATCTCATTTTTTTCAAAAAGTGTACTCACAAGTCAAAATCAGGCTATAAAGGGGAAAGACAGGGTAGCCTCTCAGGGAAACTGGCCTCACCTAGGGTCCAGGAAGCCCCCAAAGAAGTAAGAAGGGCAAAGGGCCAGCAAAAGAGCTTTCGAGGCAAAAGAAGCAGCCAGTGCAAAAGCTCCCTGGTGGGAGAGTTGGGGGGGATGGATCCAGAGTGGGCAGAAAGGCGAGGGCGCCTGGGGGCACAGAGCAGAGCAGTGGGGCACAGGGTGGCACTGGAGAGGTGGGCTCAGCCTCCAAGAGATCTCTCACCTGCCCCCTGCCCATTCACTAAGCCCCCTATTAGAGCATCATAGACAATTGTCCCTCAGTATGCACATGGGGGATTGGTTCCAGGAACCCACCCACCTGTGTTGTTCAAGGGTCAGCTGTCTTTGGTTCGACGATTTCTGCACTGTTGTCTTCTTATATTATCCCTGCAACTTTTTTACATTTTAGTTAAATGTTTTGGATTAACTTTTTCAATGTAAAAAAATTGCCCTCAACCCCCCTCCTCCCACTCATCCAAATGCAAGTGCTCTTGGAAAGGGGACTCGGTTGGACCTTTCACCCCAGAGCCCAGAATGGTATCCTAAGTGGAAAGAGCTGGGGCTTGAATCAGATGGGAGAAATGGGTCCCCAGGTGCTGCCAGTTACTCACTGGATGACACTGATAGCAGTTCACAGCCTCTTTGAGCCTCACTTTCTTCATCTGAAAAATGGGCTAATCCATTGTTGTTGTTATAAAGATTAAGTGAGATAATATGAGGCAAAGGGCCTTGCTGAGGGCCTAGAGGTGGTGCGAGTTCAACAAGTATTAGCTGCTGCTGTTACTGAAAGGTGTCCTGATTTTCCACGGCCCCCTCCCCCAGAATGCCATAACAATTCTAATAGTTACTATTTATGGAGTTCATATTATATACCAAAGGTTTACGTATGTTAACATAGTCCTTATTAGCAACCCAAGACTAGAGGTACTGTTGATATTCCCATTTCAAAGATGAGGAAACTGAGTTAAAAGAAGCTGTTATATGCCCAAGGCCATGTGGCTAGGTAATGGTTGAGGCAGAATCCAAAGGAATCTAAGCTTTTGCTCCTTTGAATCACCCCAGGCTGCCTTTTCTGACTCCTTTCTACCTGCCTTACTCCCCTCCCACCTGTCTGTAAAACACAGATCCTCCAAGAAGCCTTCTAGGATTTTATTCCAGGGCAGACTGTGTCCTGCCTCATCTGTGCTTTTAAAACACAATTAGGCTGGACACAGTGGCTCACACCTGTAACCCTAGCACTTTGGGAGGCCGAGGCAGGAGGATTGCTCTAGCCCAGGAGTTTGAGATCAGCCTAGATAATGTTGCAAGATCCTGCCTCAACAAAAACTAAAAAAGTTAGCTGGGCATGATGGTGCACACCTGTAGTCCCAGCTACTCAGGAGGCAGAGGCAGGAAGATCCCTTGAGCCCAGAAATTGGAGCTGCAGTGAGCTATAATGACACCACTGCACTCCAGCCTGGGCCACAGAGCAAGACCCTGTCTCAAAAACAAAATAAGACAAAACTCTTCAATTAGTTTAAGTCACTCTTCCACTCAAAACCCTCAATCAGAATAAAATCCAAAATCTTAACAAAGCCTACAAGCTCCCCATCCCTCCTCCTTTCTGAATTGGCTTCTGCTTCCCTCATCCTGCTCCAACCACATCAGCCTCCTAGCCGGGCCTTGATTGGGCTGGGCTTGCTCTCTGTTTCAGGGCCTTTGCACTTGCTGTTCCTTCTGCCATGCTCTTCCACATGGGCATTTCCTTCAACTGCCTGTGGGCTATAGCCTTACAGGGCGTCACCCAGACCACCCTCTCTAAAACAACAGGCCCGTGTGGCATTCCTTCCCTCTCATCCTGCTCCTTTTTTTTTTTTTGGTAGAGACAAGGTCTTGCTATGTTGCCCAGGCTGGTCTCAAACTCCTGGCCTCAAACGATCCTCCTACCTTGGCACCCCAAGGTGTTGGGATTACAGGTGTGAACACCATGCCCACCGTACATCCTGCTTTATTGTTTTCCCTAGCATTGGTCATCCTCTGACATATTAAAAATGCCTTTGTTTATGCATATATTGTCCTTCCTCTCTAGACTCTAAGCTTCTCAAGGACAGGCACTGTCCCCACAGCAGGGAGAAACCACTGAGGACTTTTAAGCCAGGGAGTAAGATAACCACATTTGCATTTTAAAATGATTTATCTGGTGGTTATGCAAATAGTAGACTGGGGGAAAAAATGATTTTTATAAAAATAATTTCAATGCCAAAAAAGGCTTAAAAGCCACTGACTGGCCGGGCACAGTGGCTCACTCCTATAATCAATCCCAGCACTCGGGGAGGCCAAAGTGAGAGGATTGCTTGAGGCCAGCAGTTCGAGACCAGCTTGGGCAACACAGTGAGATCCCATCTCTACAAAAAAAATTTTTTAAATTAGCCAGGTGTGGTGGCGTGTGCCTATAGTCCCAGCTACTCGGGAGGCTGAGGTGGAGGATTGCCTGAGCCCAGGATTTGGAGGCTGCAGTGAGCTATGATCATGCCAGTGCACTCCAGCCTGAGCAACAGAGTGAAACCCTGTCTCTAATAAATACATACATATGTGCATACATACCACTGACCTAGTGTAGCCTTCTCACTCCATAGATGAGAAAAGTGAGGCTCAGAGGAGGTAGGTGGACCCCTCTGGAGACTTCCCAATTGCTGAGATTCTCCCTGAACCCTGGGAAAAGAAACAATCTGGGGCACTGGTCCCTGGGTGTGGGCTGTGCCGATAGGGCTGTTGGTAAAAGCTCTACCAATTCTCACAATAGCAAACCCAAATCCCTCTGGGCTGAGCGGTTCAGCGTGGCCGGTCCCTGGGTGTTCTGTCCAGCAGCCTTCTCAAGGAGGGCCCAGAGGGTCTTTGGAGCAGACCGGCAGGAGCTTGCACACCACAGCCCTGAGAGCCCAGAGTCGCTGCCGGGGCTGGGGCAGGAGAGGGCTCCGGCAGGCAGTGCCTCTGCTGTGGAGGGGCCTGACCATGCAGGGGAGGCAAGCAGGAGCACCCCAGATTCACATCTCAGCCCACTGCTGCTTCCTATCTGTGCAACCTGAGCCTCGGGTTTGTCATCTATGAAATGGGGTGATGATGCAGTTCCTATGACCCCAAGCTGCTTGAGGGTCAGAATATGATACTGCGTGTGACGTGTCCAGGAGCCTCGGGGTCCCACAGAGGGAACGACGTGCAGGCTGGCAGAGTGGTTAGCAGCCTTGCCAGCTGCCAGGGCTCAAAGCCCCATTCTGCTACCCCCACTAGGGGACCATTAAGCAGGCCGCTCACACCCTCTGTGCCTTGATTTCCTCATCTATGAAATGTCAGGGCCTATCTCAAAAGGTTATCAGGACCCATGTAGCGAGAACAGAATCCAGCATAAAGTGTGATATAATGGTTTGTTACTGCCATTTTGGGTTTTTTCTTTTCCTCTCCTAATCAGCAGGCACCCAGTCTGAGGGTACTCAGGAAGCCCCCACAGCCTGCCCCCACCAAACTGCCACATGTGGCTATTTAGACTAATTAAATTAAACTTTATTTATTTATTTATTCTTAAAGACAGGGTCTCACTATGTTGCCCAGGCTGGTCTCAAGTCCTGAGCTCAAGCGATCCACCTGCTTCAGCCTCCTGAGTAGCTGGGCCTACAGGGAAGTGCCACTGCACCTGGCTAAAATTAAACAAAATTTAAAACTCACTTCCTCAGTCCCACTAGCCACATAGGCTCGCAGAGCTAGGGTCTGTTGCATTAAACAGCACAGAACATTTCTATCATCACAGAAAGTTATATCGAACAGCACTGCTGGTCTAGAATGTTCTTTTAAAATGCAAACAGCTACAAGGAAGGGAGCCTCATTGTTTCTGCAACGATCCCCGGGACACATCCATGATGCCCTTGATAACGCTTCCTCCTCCCAGAAGCCGAGACAATCCAGAACATTCCAAAACCACTGAGCACTTCATCTGGTAGATCGTAAGTGCCAGTGGAGGAGACGGGGAGGGACCGAGCGCCACCTGACTGCCGGCTCCGCCCCGCAGCCCAGACCTCCTCTCAGAGGCACCTCACACCAACTCCTCCAGTTGTCCCTGTCCCCAAAGACGGGGCACCTCATCTCTCCAGCCACTCTTGTCAAGACCTGGCAGACTCCTCCAGTCTTTTCTGTCACTTCCTCCCTCTACCCCTTCCCTCCTAGGTCACCAAACCTCTCGACTGCTTTCTGACTAGGCCTTGACTTTGCCCCTTTCTCTCTGTCGAACGCCCCTGCAACTCAGGCCTCACCTGCTGTCACCAAGACGCCTGGTAAACCAGGAGCCCCCGGCTGGCTGGCCCTCCTCTGGGCCACCATTCCTCTGGGGCGAGCTACTAAAACACTTCTGTGATCACAGCCCTCTCTGCCCTGTGACACCGTGAAGGGTCCCCTCACCCACAGGTCCAATCCAGTGTGCTCCTCGAGGCTCTGGCAGCCCCATGCTCACTGGAGCTCACCCGCCTGGGAGCTCCAGCGATTCCTAATGATGCCGTTCACGCCCCTTCCCTCTGCCTGTGCCAGGGACACCCCCGTCATCCCCGGCCTCCTCACCTCTCCCCTCAGCAGCCAGCCCAGGCTGAATCCCAACCTCAGATCTTGCCCCTCCACCCCTGCCTGGCCCACCCGGGCCCCGTGCAGGCCTTTATCGAGCACATAGCTGTCACGTTGTCCTACGACAGCTGGTTACGTCTGTCTTCCTCTCCAGCCTGCAGCTTCCTTCAATGCAAGAACGCTGTGCTCCCCCTTGCAGCCCTCAAGCCCGGCTCCTAGCAGGGCCTCGATAACTGTGCATACAACGAAACCAGACTCCCCTGTGAGACTGGCGCTCTTCTCTCCCATCTCTCCCCAGGATTTGGAGGAAAATGAAGCTCAGAGAACAGAAGTCACTTGCTCAGCATCTCCCGCCTCATGAATGGCGGGCCGATGCTACCCCAGGCCCCCGCGGAGAAGGCTGAGTGCCCCGGCCACTCAGAAGAGGGAAAGAGGCACTGTTTCTTGGTAGAGGCAGCCTCTCCTTGATTTTTTCCTCTTATTCCAAACTCATGCCTGCTTGTTGTGAATAACCCGACAGCATACACTGGGTTCCAATACGGACAAATGGAAAAGTCCCTCTTAACCTTCCTCCTCAGTCCCACTCAGCAAAGGTGACCATTTGGTAACCCCTTTGTGCGAGGCATTCCAGAGACTTGGTTATGCAGCTATCTATAAATATTTATACACACACATTCATATATGGTTTCGCTTGACAAAATGAGGTCATATTGTAGCTGCCGTCCATCAGCCCACCCTCCTCACTTAGCGCGTGCGCTGTGCCAGGCGCCTGTCATGAGGGCCCCGGAGATGGATGCCGAGGCTCCGAGCCGTTCTGCTTTACAAACAATGCAGCACAGACACTCTTATACGCAGTCCCTTGGGTGAATATCTCCATCAGGTGAACCCCTAGAAGTAGCATCGCTGGGTCGCAGAGCGGCTCACGTGTTTCTGGGGAGGGAAACATGGATTTAAAAGCTTGAAACCTGCTATCACAATAGCCCTGCAAAAATGTTGCACTTAATACCCACCAATCACCCCGCCTCGGAGGCCACTGTCCCCGTTTGCCTGTTCTGAGTTTCTGGAGTCCCCCCGTCTCAGGGGCTCCACCCTGGGGCCTGGTGTTTCTCCACGTCCCTGCCCTGTTCCCAGATCCTGCCCTGGTTGTCCACCACCTGGACTGGTGCCAAAGTTTGAAGCTGTCACCTGGGAGCCCCAGGACAGGCCTGGGTCAGTTCCACTGGGCTCAGGGCCCCTGTGGCCTGAGGGGCAAGCGGGTGGGAAGATGCTCCCACCAAAACTGTGGGGGAGGCCCGGCCTGTGCGACTGGGGAGGGGGCGGCAGAAATCCTTTGAGGACGTGTGAGCGGGAGCGTGTGTCAGCGTGTGGGGCCGTGTGGGTGCGTCTCTGTGAATGCGTGTGGCAGCGCGTGGGGCGGTTTGGTGCGACTGTGTGTGCGGTGGCGTGCGTGTGAGAGATAGTGTGTGTGTTGTAGGGCGGTTGTGTCACGTTATGTAACGGGGGCCCTGCCTGGGGCCAGCAAACCACAGTGGTGTAACCGCCAGGCTGGCCGGGCCACCAGAGGGGAAAGGAGGGAAAATGTAAACACCACTCTGAGCCTTTCCCTGCCCCGCCACAGGCAGGCCCCGGACAGCGCGGCTCTTCCGGCCCTCCATTCCCGCCACCTTAGCCCTGCGGGGTGATAATGGGGGCATGCGGGCCTAGGCCAAGGGTCACAAGAGCGCCATAGGAGTCAGTCACCATTCGCATAGTTTGGCCCCAGCCCAAGCAACAGGGCCAGGAGGAGAACCTAGCCAGGGTCTCCCTGGGGCTCCCCTGGTCTGCTGCAGGCCGGGCATCCCCCACAAATGAGGCCTTCCTCACTTGGTCGCAGGCTTCTCTTTAAAGCCTTCGGGGGCTCCTTGTCCCAGAGGCCTCTCCGTGGCATTGGAGCCCATCACCCTGCAGTGAACCTGCGTGGACCTCACAGCTCACCTGTTCACACCTGTGCAGTGGCCTCAGGGCCAGCTGTCTCTGTCTCTCCCTCAAAAACATTCAAAGATGTACCTCTCCCTGCCCCACACCGTGTCTCCAGCACAGACACCTTGCTTCCAGCTCCCAGATTCCCAGCCCTTCAGCACCTGCCTGCAGCCCTCTCTCCTGGGAGCCTCCCTACCTGCCCCAGGCCTCGCTCCCTGCCCTGAACTCCTGAGGCACCTCTGGACACACAGCTGGACACCTGGCCATGCACAATAGACCCTTGTTCTCCACTTGTTCGTTTTAATAATAATGGTCACAATTTATGGGTCACACTCTGCCAAACCCAGTCCCTCAAGGAGTCCTCATTATGGTATGTCATCCTCCTGCTTACCCTAGAAGGTGGCATTACCGCCATTATGTGAGGGAGAGCCCCAGCAGAGAGAGATTATACTCTCCATGGTTACGCAGCCGCACCCTAGAAGTGGCTGGTGGCAGAGCCTGTGTTCACAACCTCCAGCGGCTGAGTCCTGTTTCTCTACACCTCCAGGCTCTTGGAGAGCAGGAACTCTTCTGCCTCCCACCCGCTGCCTGCCCCAGCATAGAGCCAGCTGGGCAGCCACTAGATGTTCAAACAAAGGCTGTGGCTTACTCAGTAGCAGGCGTGTAGTGCTTTTAACTGCTAGTTGATGGAATAACTGAATAGAATGGAATGGAATCCTTCACAGAGAACAATAGTGTGATATGTTAAGAGCAGGGTCTCTGGCGTCACTCAACCATATGACTTCAGGCAACTCATGGACCTCTCTAAGCCTCAGTTTCCTCCCCTGCAAAGTGGGAATAGCCATCGTATTTTCATCAGTGTAAGCGAGAGGATTGCATGTGATACTGTGTGTGCTGGGCCTGGTTTAGTGCTCGACCCGCGTTCGGTGGTCAGTAGATGTCAGCTGCTGCTACCTTTTGAGGGTATTGCTGGAGCATTTCCCCCCATTTTACAGGTGAGGAAACTAAGGTGTAGAGAAATGGCTTTCCCAAGATCCTGCAGGGCCTGGACTGTAACTGCAAATTGCTGATTCCTAGCCCAGAACCGTTAATAACAGGCCAGCATTTTTCATCCAGGTCAGTGTGGGTAGAGGCGAATGGCTTTCTCAGCTTTAAAAATGTTTCTGATCAGCACGGGGCAGTGGCCTCCAGAAGGACGGGCACCCTCATCTTTCTGCCCCTGTGAGGGGAGGGGTTAACAAAGGAGGAAAAGGGGACAACAGGGCCACCCCCAGGGTGACCTGCCCTATCAGCCCACAACCCTGGAAGGCTCCAGCCTGCGCTGGCCTGCCCTGGGGGCCGCAGGCTGCTCCCCAGCACTCCAGCCCCACCTGCTGTCTTGCCCCATTCCTTCCCTGCACGGGGCCCTGGGAGAAACGCCCCACGCCCCGCTTCTACCATCTCGCCCCTGTCTGCTCACATGGCCAAGTCCTAGTTCCTGCCCGGCCACACAGAGCAGGGCCCTACTCCCGGGCCTGCCTACCTGCCGCAGCCCCTCCCCGGCGCCCTAGCTGCACCCCCGCCTGCCATTCCCCGCTTTGTTTACTCTCTGTCCGTGGCACCGTCACCATCTCACACACTGCACCGTTTACGTATTTGTCCTTTTATTGTCTGGCTCCCACTAAAATGTTAGCTCCCGGGATTTTCGGGGGCAGGAAGGGGCATCTTTTTTACTGTGTCCTCAGAGCCTGGCACATAGTAGGCACTTATCAAATAATGGAAGGAATGATTGCGTTCTCTGTGCCCTCCTGCCCATGGCACGCTCATGCCAGAGTCTTTGCTCCTGCCCAGTTAGGCTTCTGCCCCAGAGCCCTCCCAATGCCTTTGGCTGAATCATGCCACCTCTTGCAGAAGGGCTTCCGGGATTATACCTGTCCACAGCATGGCCTCCCCTCTGACCTCATCGCAGTGCACATGGTGCCCAGCCCAGCTGTTCTCCCCTTCTCTAAGCTCGGTGGAGTTCAGAGAAGACGGTAGGCAGGGCAGGCCGGCTGCCTGGGGCTATGTAGGGACCAGCAGTGGTGCTAGTCCACAGCTTGGGAGGCCCGGGCCCCTGTTAGGCACTAGCTTTGTAAAAGAGCAGGAGAGGAGGCCTATACTTTCCTTTTCTGACCTAAGGGCCTTTGCGCCAAGTTTAACTCGAGCCAGGCCTGTGGCAGGGAAGCCCCCCATTGAAACAGGAGGTGTCCTGTAACCCAGGTGGACTACTGAGCCCCAGGAAGGCCAAGCTCTGACTAGCGACCCAGCGGCCAAGGCTCCACCCTGGGGCTTCATGCGGCCTAGAGGTTCAAGGTCCTCTTGACCTAGGGGTCCTTCCCTGAGAGTTCTTTGGAGACAACATCACCAAGCCCACTGTGCTTTCTTGTGGCTATATGGGAGGGAGGGAGAGAATTCTCTTCACCAGGTAGAAACCCAAACCAGGCAGGCAGGTGAGTGAAAACCAGAAAGCTGGAAAGCGATGATGACTCAGGAGACCGTTGTTTGGTCCTGGCCAGAGTACAGGGCGGCAGGAAGGAAGGGGGCGCCCAGGGGAGGGGTGGCCTGAGGCTTGGCCTGCGGGCAGTGGAAGCGTCCTGCTCAGAGTGAGGGGCTGCTGCTGGACTGAGAGTTCTGGGGCCCAGAATGGTGCCATCTTCTTCCCTCTGGCCTCTCAGTCACGGGACCCATTCAGTCCCCTACCCTCGTGCTTCCTGGGTGGGGAGGGGGTATGGCCCATGAATTGGAACGGCTGGCCTCCTGTAGCAGTAGAACAGTCTGTTGTGCAAGGATTTTATTTTATTTTTTTTTTTTTTGAGACAGAGTCTCACTCTCTTGCCTGGAGCGAGTGCCGTGGCGTCAGCCTAGCTCACAGCAACCTCAAACTCCTGGGCTTAAGCGACCCTCCTGCCTCAGCCTCCCGAGTAGCTGGGACTACAGACACGCGCCACCATGCCCAGCTAATTTTTTCTATATATATTTTTAGCTGTCCAATTAATTTCTTTCTATTTTTAGTAGAAACGGGGTCTCGCTCTTGCTCAGGCTGGTCTTGAACTCCTGAGCTCAAACAATCCACCTGCCTTGGCCTCCCAGAGAGCTAGGATTACAGGCGTGAGCCACCGCGCCCGGCCCTGTTGTGCAAGGATTAAATGACATACAATACCGACAATACAGCTCACCTGGCACACAGTGGTGCTAAATAATGTCAGGGCCACCCCACAGCCCTGCCAGGCACCATGCTGCACACTTTCCTGTGGTCACTTCTAACAGAGTCAGAGTCCACAGAGAGCCTCCTGGCACTGGGCTCCGTGGAGGAAGAGGGACGCAGAGGCTGGAGGACAGGTGGGTGAGCTTCCCGGGGGAGGGGTGGGTGAGCTCGCACACCTTGTCCAGTTTGGAAGGTCCCTTTGCTTCCCTTGGTCCCTTCTCCCCCGGCGCCTTCTCACCCAGCTTCCTGCAGCCCAGCCCTCCTGTCCCTGTACACTCCTGCGTGGTCCCGCCTTCCCCCCAGTGCACGAGAACGCAGCCTCTGGAGCCACACTGCCCCCTTCCCCTCCTGGGCTCCCACAGCTGTGTGATGTGATCTTGGGGAAGTTCCTCAATCTCTCTGGGCCTCGGTTTCCTCATCTATTATTCCCCTGCCTTTACTGTTCCCTGGAGGTCCACGTGGGGCAGTTTTGTCTCGTCACATGGCCATCAAGTTCCAGAAGGGTAGAGGAAGCCCATTTATTAGACCACACTGTCTGCTTAAAATCTCTAGTCCACCTTAGAAGAGCAGGGTTGCACCATGTTACAGAGAAAGAAGCTGAGAGTCAGAGAAAGCTCGTGGCTTGCCCACTGCCACCAGACCCCTCTGCCTCCAGGGCCTCTCTCTGCCTGCCTCGGCTTAATTACAACTCTGATTTCTAGGCTCTGAGGTAGGCCAAAGAGATTTGGGCCCAGTGGTGACCAGAGATGATTAGAAAAGAGGACAGTGAGCATTAAAAATGCTCTAACAAGAGGCTGGTCACAGGCTGGGCGCGGTGGCTCACGCCTGTAATCCTAGCACTCTGGGAGGCTGAGGTGGGCGGATCGTTCTGAGCTCAGGAGTTCGAGACCAGCCTGAGCAAGAGCGAGACCCCATCTCTACCCAAAAATAGAAAGAAATTAATT
>CAUYSK010002746.1:0-25337 GCA_963575035.1 Avahi laniger | reverse complement strand
CAAAGATTAAAAGTGGGTCTTTTTTTCTCTTTAAGACTTGTATAGCTCATTGTAGAATATTTTTCTAGCAGGAATAATTTGAAAGTTTACAGGTATAGTGGATACTGGGGTGGACCTCCTAGATTTCCCTTCATGACCAAGATACTCATTCCTCTAGCTCCAGCTCTTGCTGGCTCACAGATGGGTCTTTTTCTGGAAATTTCCCTGTGCTGAAGTGAACTGCTTTGCCAAAGATTATGTCTCCTCTCTGGATTAGTCTACAGTCAATGACTGGTCCCGACTAGGGTAGAAAGCCTTCTTTCCTCAATTCAGAATATGATTATTCGGGCATTCCAACTCCAGAGCATGGGGTCAGCTGGAGCCTTGGTTGCAAGTACATTATGATTCACCTGCTCTCTCTGCCTAATCCTCTTTCTCTCACTCCCTCATAGATGTTTATCAGAGTACTCCTCAACTAACTTCCTGAGTGCAAATCTTAACTTAGAGTCTGTTTCCCAGGGAACCCAGCCTATAAGCAGAAGATAAAGTTGGGAGAGGTGGGCATAATGGAGGAAGAGTGAACAAAGGTTAACTATAAATGGGATTTCAGGGATGAGAAAGAAAAGACATTGAAGTTATATTGGAGGTTCCAAATGTGGGGATCTTGGAAGATAATGTTGCCTTAGGCAGAAAGGAATCCTACTTTCATTGCCTTTTGAGGCTCATAGCTCAAGCAAGTTGCACAAGAAACCAGCCCTGTATCATCTTTTCCAACAAGGAAATACCATGGAGTACCTGGCATTTCAGAGGTATTATATATTCTGCCTATAATAAAAAATACAGAAGAGAATAAGGTTATTGTTGATAATAAGGCAATAAACAGAATAGAATAAGCATAACTAATCTAATACTTGAAGTCTTGATGATATTTCTAAACAGTGGAAAAAGTTGGAAAAATAGGATATATAGTCAGAATGGGATCACTTTAAAAATAGACATTTATCAGAACATACACATGTCAAGAAAAAAATATGACATGCTCTGAAGACACCAAAAATAGCAATAAAATCAACAGGTTGGATGCATGCTTTCTGTATGTCTTCTGGCAGTGACATTAGGTAGTACAGACAATGGCAGCTCTTATGATCCAGAAGCTACAAAGAGGCATTCTTCATGTCTTTGGTATACATTAAAAAGGTGATAATTTGTATTAGGACCCTTCTGCCCGAGTAATTCCTAGAAATTCCACCTTCTTTTGCTGTTTTCTCTGTGATAGGCCTTGATTTTATTTCTTCTATCTGCCTGAGCTCAGCATAATGTAGCTATTTTACTTTCATTTCTTTTTCTCACTGTAATATTAAAAAGATCATAATTACAAGATGTTAACTGAAAATTCAGCAGCAAGAATCATCTCCGGGATATAGAACAACAATCCATTGAAATGTCTTCTTCCGAAACAAGTAGTCAACAAAAATAGTGGCTATGATTTATTTAATCATTGGAGAGTGATTTCCTTTATAATGAAGTGTTGGGCTTTTATTTGTAAAGTGATAGGGAGTACATATCCCTGTGCAGGCTGGGCCTCAGACATAAACCAAGTAAGGTAGCCTCTGCAGGGGGTGGGTATGTTCAGGGGTTCGGAAGAGATTCCTTGTCCTCAAAGTTCCCAAGTTATAAGTTAAGCAATCTTCATAAGTTAGAACGATAAGGCTCATACTTCTCTTCTTCTGGTGTGTCTGATGGGGTCCACACCGGGATGAACCTGCTCTTGTCACTAAGTGTTCCTTTGGAACACTCTGGCCGGTAACCTTTTCATCGAGGTAGTCAGTAGGAGCAAGGTTTTCATGAGCAATTTGGTAAAGGTTTTTAAACTGTAATGTGCATATGAATCACCTGGGGGTCTTGTTAAAATGCAGGCTCTGATTTGGTCAGTCTTAGCCTGAGGGTCTGTATTTCTGACAAGCTCCCAGGTGATACCAATGCTGCTGAACCACAAGCCACACTTTACCAGGCCACAAGCAAAGGAAATAAGTAATAAAGAACTGTTCATTCTCTTTGATACTTGTCTTAGAAATCGTCTATCTTTATCATGCTGTAACGTTTGAATAGATTGTTTTATCAGATTATCCAGCTGTTCTTTCTTCCAGGTTAAAGTCTAAGTAAGCAGAGTCTAGTCCATTGAGGGGAAAGAGAAGTCCCCAAATATAGGATAAATAGCATAATGAGAAAAGAACACTGATTTTGGAGTCATTTAACCTGGTACTAGTCTCACTTCTGCCACTTACTAGCTTTTGATAAGCAAAGCCAAGCACTTAACCTGAGCTTCATGGAGGGGAATAGCAATGCCAGCCCAGGCTGTGTCCCATGAGCTTGGATGCTGTAGTGGAGGGGACAGAGCTAAACAAGTCTAGGGTGTTCCCAAGAAAGTTTTGAGACAATGTCTAGGTAGGACAGGCCTAGGTGGGAGGCACAAACAGGCAGTTGTAAGGATGATGGGGCTGGGGGTACCTAGGGTAATTTGAAATTCCTTTCTGGGGCTTTCTGAATCCCAGGAGCTTTTCTGTAAGAGGAGCACCCTGTGCAGGCCAGTCTGCACACAGCAGGAGGAATAATCAGCAGAAAGTGTTCAGGTTTTCACACTACCCTTCAGGGAGGAGGCAGGAAGACAAATGCAGTTTATTTTCTCCAGCTCAGCATCTCTTTGCATAACATTTAGGAGGGAGAATGCAAAAGAAAGAAACTATTAAGTGGGACAGAGTACACTAAAGTAGGTCAAGGAAGAAAATGAAATGGAATATTTTTTCTGTTCTCTTCAGAAAATGCTGTTAAAATTAGACCTGCCACAGATCACAAGATCAGAATTGTAAACATTTTTTTTTTTTGTAGGTAAAAAAAACCTCAACTGCCAAAGCCTTTGATTATTTGATAAGGGCTTGACTAAAGATGTGGGCCATGTATTGTGCAAGATGCATGTTGTATTGGTTTTGGGGGCAGAGGGTGCCTGTGTCTTTGGCCAGGCCAGGTCCTTGGTAAAATATATATGTAGGCAAACTGTGTCCAGCTGCTGTACTTTCTCTAACTTTTTCTCTCTTTCCTCACATTCTCTAATAGGTACCTGTTTCTCTTTGTTTAAATTAATTCACACTAAGATGTTAATGGCATGACAGTTTACCTTTTCTAGGGGTGTTTATATTTGGTTTACTTTATAAAATTGAAAAGTAATTTACTTTTGCTGTGATATTTGCCAGTACTCTGAGGTGAGTAATATTTATCCCAAAGTACTAAGAGTAGACTCTTAGATACTGTGATTCATGGGCATGTTCTTTCTGTTGATCTGAGAATCCTTTATTCCCAGCACTGTAAAATGATCACCTGTGTCCTTCAACAAGAAGGGCTTTCTCTCCTTCGCATGCAAAAAGAAGGCCATACCTGCTTCCTTAATGGATCACAAAAAGGAAGATTGTGTAAAACTTTTGGACTTCATATTTAAAAGACAGTTGTATTGTTATCAGGTCTGAACCTGCCCTCTGGTTTTCTTATCAACCTGCATGGTCCCTCCTCATACCCCTTCCAGGAAGCCTGACAGCTGGACAGATGGGAAAGGGTCTCATCAGACTCATAGTCTTCATTTCAAATGAGAAAAGGAAATAATAAAGTTCAGTATAATGCAATACACCAACAACAATATTTCCTGCAAATGGGAAGGTCAGGAAGTAATTCATTCAACATCAATGGTCCCTACTTAATACGTCTTTATTTTTAGTCTTTGTCCCATTTTTCCTGGAAATGAATAAATGTGACATCACCATGCTTTACTCATGCTGAATCTGGAGACTTACAGCTGGGGTGGGACAGGCTGAAATTTCAATTTTCTTGATGAGGTTTGGGGAGGGACAGCAGTGACTTGTAGATCAGTTAGGACTAAGGGACCCTGCTAGGGTTAGAGGTTGAGAAAACATAATTTAGGGGGCTGTGTTACAGGTCCTAGATGAGTGGGCAGAAATTGAATCATCAGCTGGAACAATACAAGAGATTTACTAAGGAATCAGATATTCCTTGATGTGCCCTGTATTGCTCTGAAGATAGTTACATCTCAATAATGGGAGACTCAGCTGGAAGCATCTTAAAAGAAAAGTGGTTTTCTCTGGAGGGATTTCTCCTTGCAACATACAGTCATGAGTAGCAGAAGGATGATCCCCGAAGAAAGACGCATCTCTTGACTACACTTCTCGTAGGTGTGAAATTATCCGCTGATCGGTAATATCCAATGGCAGTGGCTCTGTTGTCATTGAGAGTCTCAGCTGGAAATCTTGAGCTCCTTTGACACTTTGGCTTTTAAAAAATATTTTCTTTCCAAAGACATTTCTTTGTAAACAAAGAGCTATGAGTCATCTTGCTTTAGAACTGGAAGAGAAAATTTACTTCTGCTATAATTAAACAATAATTATTATTCTTTTCTCTGAGGGAGAACTCAGGGAGATAAGTCCCAGATAAATAAAGCTTAGAGACTGTGGGCCAAGGCTTCTATTGATTCACAATATATTTATCTCTCTCTTCCTCTCAAATAAAAAAAATAATGATAGTAATTATTTTTAAAAATGATTCCCTTTTTTAATCATTTAAAATTGCTATTTTCCACTCTACTCAAACAGTAATTGCTTTTATGGCCCTGATGTAACTTGTGGAGAGGGGGGAGATGGAATGAGCTGTTGAGAAAATCTACTTGCTCCCTGGCCAGCATCTCTGCACACAATTTGTATGAGCTGACCTTGAACTAGGGGCAAGAGGGCTTGACCAGGGCATGAACACCTGGGTTGTGCCATTTACCTGTGTGAAAATTTGGTGGCAAGTCGTTTAATTTCTTGGTGTTTTGTTACTCTTCAACAAATGGTTATAATTCTTAATTTGTCTGCCTTACTGTGTTTATCTTAAATGATGTATGTACCATGTAAAAATTGCTATAAATCATATATACTAGGGTCATGGAAACTTGAGATTAAAAGCACTCTTCAAAGAAAAAATGTTGGCCCCAAATGTTTTCACATTTTCTAATTTTCTTAAGTGGGAGGCAGAGGAAACCAACCCTAAAATACCCTCCTTGAAGAAATTTGCAATTGACATTTGTTGGAATATAAAAAGAAAGAAGTTGAAAAGAACTCTTAAGATCTGTATGTCATATGAAGCTCTGCCAGCTCTTTATCAAGTGTAGGGATAAAAAGGAGCTCTATCATCTTTGGGTCAAAAATGGAGTAAACTGCCAAGTCCTCCATTAGAGGATAAGGCAGTAGATTATAATTGCTAAACAAGTGACTTGGAGGGTCAGTCAATCCACAGCTTACTCATTATCTGGAAATGATATTAGGATACCTACCTAATATCCTAGGAATGAAATGAGATAGTCCAAGAAAAATGCCTAGCATACTGTCCGGCACATAAAATATACCGAATAAATGGTTCATAGGGGTGACTCTATTGATTTTAGAGGGAGTATATTTCTGACTTCCTACTTTAATTTGAGGGACAGTGAAAAACTTGCTGGTCCAAGAATTTTCCCTATTCTTTTCTTATTCAAAATCTTCCCATTCCAAGAGAACTATTATAGATATCATTTGACTTCCTAAGGTCAGGCACTATGTCTCTTTTGCCTACTACCATGAACTCAGCTCTTCAAAGTATACTTGACACATAATCATGCTGAGTAAATGTATGCTTAGTAACTTTATGGAACCCATAATCTGTTTGGTCCAGTCTTAGAGTGGTTTCAGAGTTAAAGAAGTATCTAATCCCCAAATAATGACAAAATGACTCATATTTATTTGCATTTCTCACACAAATGGACGAGAATATTGCTATGGACTGAATGTTTGTGTCCTCCCAGATTCTCATGTTGAAACCCTAATGTGGTAGTATTGGGAGGTGGGGCCTTTGGGAGATAATTAGTCATAGGAGTAGAACCCCATGATAGGGTTAGTGTTCGTATAAGAAGAGGAAGAGAGCTGGCCCTCTCTGCCTGCTCTCTGCCATAGGAGCAGCAAGAAGCAGAATATGTCCATCTGCAAAGCAAGGATATTGGATCTGTCAGCACCTTGATCTTGGAATTCCAAAGCATCCAGAATTGTAACAAATAAATGTTTTTTAAGCCACTCAGTCTGTGGTATTCTGTAATAGCGGCCTGAACTGGTTAAGACAGATACAAGGTTTATAGTACCTAAAACATTAATTTTACCCTCAATTAGCTTCTTCCTACAAAAGATAGCAACTCTTGTATCTTTCTCCAATTTTTCACATCAGGCTTCCTTCATTCCTGATCTAATGTATCTTTTTTATCTACTTCTCATTCTTTGTCATCCGCACCATAACCCCCCAGAAGAGCTTGTCTTATCTAACAAGACAGAACTCTCATTAGAGGACGTGAGGTGAAAAAAAATGGCAAGTGCTAAAGCCAAAACCTTCTTTAGTTGGCAATGAGGGGAAAGCCAGAAACACCAATGTAATAAGGTGTTGCTGTCGATTTTGTTAACTGAATTATTTTTTGAATTAAAAAAAAATCCTTAATAAACTCTTCTGGTCTTAAACCCAGTAGCAACAACTGCTGTCTGTGAACATCACTTGAAAATTAATCATTCCCTGCTTTTTGACTGATCCACTTTTGTCTATAGATGCTATTTAGGTATTTTATTTTATTTAACATTTGTCTTTTATGTCTTTTCTGCCCAAACAGTTAATAGATTTTTAAGAGCATTAATTTCATGGTGTTGTATACATAACAAGTGTTTAGAAATATTTATGGACCTCAATTTGAAGGCCCTATCTAGAAGAAAAATTTTGTCTAACATGGGTTTTATTCTGAGCCATTATTAGCCATTGGAGTGATAAATTATTTTATTATATAAATTCAAGATGTTTAGGAAGGGGTCTATGAGGCTCAGGACATGGGGGAATAAAAACTAAATAGAGAGAAGCAAGTTGGGGAGTTTGGAGGAAAGTTGAGCAGCAAGAGGCCACTGGGTTAGAACTTGCTAGAAAGAAGGAAGATGATGCCGGCAAGGAAAAGAGAGGGGCCCATCAGAGTAATGTAAACTTTTTTAGATTGCATTATTGCTCCAAATGATTTTCTTTTTCACCCTCCCTGGTGAGATATACTTTCCCACTCCATTGGCTTTTTCATATGACTTACTTTGGCAAATTAAATGGGAATGAAAATGATGTGTTGTACTTCCAAGCAAGACTTCAAAACATTGTGGGATTTCTCCAGTGGTCTTTCTCCAGTGATCTTTATCTAGTGGTCTTTCCTCTCTGCTGCTAGCTTGGCATGTTCCTTCAGGTTCATTTCAGGATGAAGATGTAGATAGAGCTGAAGCTACCCAGCAAAAGCTTAATAATATTAAGAATTTTAAAATAATAGTTTTCTAGAGAAAACTTTGTGCCACGCATCACTTGCTTGGTCTAAGCAAGTTTTTTTTTACACAGATGGAACCCAGAGATAGGCATAGCATTCTCCAACTTGCAGAGATATACTGGAGTGACTTGTATTAAAAAAAATATAAATGAAAATAAGGCATAATGAAAGTGTTGATTGAATATGTATAATTAAATCAGAAATCTTATGAATTATGAAAAATTTTTTGAAAATATTCTTCAAGTTATAGAATATATGAAAAGAACTATAAATAATTATCTAATGGATTCTGAAATGGAAACTAATCAAAGTAGTCAATTATTTTTTGGATAATAATGTATTCTCTTTTATCCCTAAACAATTTTGATTTTTAGGAATTATCAGGCAAAACTTCCCGTTTTTGAACCTGTACAGAGTTTCACAGATGTTTGCCATTTTGAGTAAAACATATTGTGCCACTTGCAACCTGAAGTTCACCAGCCTGCACACACAAATCAGTCACCAGAAATCAAAATAGTACCTGAGACTGTGGAACTTGCCTTGTCGTAATTAGTGAAAGGATAGCATTAGTGTGATTCTAGACCCAGACAATTGTCTAGACCCTATGCAGTGTTTCTGCTCCTGAACTTCCTTGGGCTTTGGAGGCAGCTTCAGGGATAGTAGAAGGAAAAGAATTATTTAAGCTAGCTCAAGTGGTCTCTGGCTGTGTCTCTATGAGTAAAGAATTATTTCTTTTTATGTCCTTTGTACATCTTAACTAATTACAAACCAGGGAAATAAAACTTCTTGGTAGAATCTTATAACAATTACTGCAATTTATAATTATAATGACTAATATTTATGAAGCATTTTCCACGGACCAGCATATCAACCCTGATTCCTTTGCTTACAAATGATAGAAACTCCAACTCCATTACCCAGGCATGAAGGGAAATTCATTGAATCATGCCATCAAACACGAGTGAAACAGAGGACTAGCTAGCTTTATGGATAATTCAGATCAAAGACTGAAAGCCCACCAGTACTGTCTTCCTTCTTCTCCTGTATCTGCCTCTCTCCCTGTATATTGTTACCATTTTTCCTACTGTAGTCTGGCTTCTTCCACAGGCTATTTGGGGCTCATATCTTTCCAGCTGGTGATCAACAATTCCCAGTTTGCCTGAGTCTTCCCCAGTTTCAGTGCTGAAAATCTTGCATTCTGAGAAAACCCTCAATCCTGGGAAAACCAGAATAGTTAGTCACCAGGGAGGACAGGGGCTTTCTCCTCAGGCTCTAGTTCAAAGAATAGCCTAATTTGATCTTGATGGGATCATTTGTCCACCCTTGAGAGCCATTCACTGTGGCAAGGGAGGGAGGTACTCTGGTTAAACCAGCTTAGATCAGGTACCACCTGGAGGCACCAATCACTGAGGCAAGGGAGGCAAGACGGGTAACATGATGGCATCTTCCACCCTGATACTTTCCAGTGGATAAGTATTGGGCCAGCCTAATGTTCACTGTTGAGTAGAGTTCAACACAAATCTAATCTAATTTAGTCCTTACCAACCCTATGAAGGGACTACTCTCATTATCTCAGAGATGAGGGAGCTGAGACTCCTTTAAGAGGGATTGAGACAAACAGGTAAAATCTAAATAAAATGCCCTCATAATTCTTTTTTGGCTAGTTGATTCATTTAAGTCCTAAGTTCTAGTTTATTGTTGTTAATTTTATTTTGTTTTTAAGATTATCTCAGACCACTCTATCCCACGCTCATTCCTTTCTCCCTTGAAGTCTTATGGCACTGATTTTTAATTATATTTTTATTACTTCTGTGCTTTTTTGTTTAAAAATAGTATCTCCTCAAAAAGCTTTTATTCTAAGTTCTTCAAGAGCAGATACTACATGGCCCACCTCTTTGCACATTCTGATTCTTGGTCAGTATTCATCCAATGTCATGACTCTGAGTTTTTTCTTTTACTTTTGCACCCATTTTTTTTCCAGATTTATGTGTGTATATGTGTGCATTTTATTATACTTAAAATATTGTTGGAATTGAGCTACTTTTAAATTTAAATAACCTATGTTTTTAGCATCTTTTTTTTATTGCTTGGCTTTGGGTTGGTGACCATCAAATATTTTCCTAAATATGTACAACAATTGCAGAAAAAGCCTGACATGATAATTAAAATAGAGGCAGTACCACTTACTCTGAAGTCAAGTAAATGGGGGACATATAATTGAGGCCAGGAATAAAAAAAAAAGTGCAATTTAGAAAGATATTTAAAAACTACTTATAAACACTTAAGCAAAATGAGAAATCTGGGAAGTATTTTTATACTAAATGTTTGCAGAAATTAGAATATTAAAGGGATATTTGTTGAAAAGTCATTTCACAGAAAGCTGATTTCCAACCTGCTTACAATATCTTTTAGTGTCCTATCAATTATTTTTAGATGACATGTTTTGTTTTTAAACCTAAAAAACAAGTGCTTTAAAATAGACTTGTGAAATTTGAAGATGGATTAAAAAAACATAGTAAGGTTTCCCAAGTATGAGATGCAACTTGGGGCCAGTTATTTCACTTCTCAGGGGCTCAACTTTGTTCTCTGTAGAGTGGCAGTGAAGAGATTGAGACTACACACCTTAGGATTGTATCTTCCCCCTTTAACAGTCTTTGGTTTTATTTTTTATTTTATTTCTGATTGGATTCTTATGCCCATCATACCTGGATCAAAACCATGCAATCCCTATTAAAATACCAGAATCATTTTTCACAGATCTAGAAAAAATAATTCTGTGCTTCCTATGGAACCAGAGAAGCCCCTGTATAGCCACAGCAACCTTAAGCAAAAAGAACAAATTGGGAGACATCAATTTACCAACTTCAAGCTATACTACAAAACCTTTACAAGAATATTAAGCTCTACTTATTGCAGGAAAAACATTATGAAAATAGTTACTTGGCATTCTAGGCCTTGACTAGATAAAAATTTCTGATTGTATTACATGTGAATTTTGATAACCATACCCATAGTTCAATTAAAAAGTAATGGTATATTCCATATTCTCATATAAAGGAAGCCTAAAACAAAGGCAAAAATAATAGGATCAGATTCTATGGATAAGCGTAACTTGATGGACTTTTAAGTTTTTTTTTATGGTTCATACTTCCTGCCCATAGTTAAGGATTATGGAAATAATTATTATCTTAGTATGAAACCAGAAATCTTGTTTTAATTTGTCAAGAGATGTTTACCTACACACAAGGTGCTAATTTATCTCATTGGTTTTCTTTTACCCAGGATCTTTTTATATTCGACATAGGTTTAATATAAGATAGAAGAATTTCACTGTTCCTGGAAAGGTACCTCATGAAATTTGGCATTTTTTATGAGATATAATTTTTAGCCCTGCATGCAGACTAGTGTAGTGTCAGGGTCATGATACGTACCTCAAGATGGTTGAATCCAAGATATCCTTTATCAAAATATGTCAGGACTGACCCTAACATTCCTAGCATCCAGGGAAGAATAAAAATGGAGGCTTATATTCCCTATGTCTAAATATTTAAAAGTTATACATCAAGCTAGTGAACTGTTAAATCTAATACATTCCATTCTCCCTCGTTGGCTGATATATCTTCATAATAACCTGGAATGACAGGTTTGAGTTGGATCCTTGAACATACCCCCCCTGGCATAAGGCCACACTGTTTGTCTTCCCACCCAGATCTCTGGCTTTTCTCTCTTCTTCACTCTGAATGTCTCATCAGTCAGCAGATCCTCTTGCATCTACCTTAGAAATGTCTCTGAGGCCTGCTGTCACTGACTTAATCAGCCCCTATCCTCTCTCACTTGGAATACCGTCTCTTCTGTAACGAGCCTCCAGGCCATTATTCTTGCATCAGTCCAGTCTTCCCATCCCCTCACAACCTGAGTCATAGGCCCAGAAGTAAAGCTTACCACATCACATCCTTGTTTAAAATTCTATTTGCAGTCCCTTTAACAATGCAAATTTCATAGCTTCAGTTAAGGCCTTTCAAAATCTAGCTCTATCCCTCCTTCCTTTCATCTCCCACCACTAACTGAAATAGGCCCTCCTTTCCTGCCACATAGCTAACAACTCCCCATTCAGGAGAGGCATTTTCTCAAGCTCATGCCTTTAGAAGCACTTTTCCTGTGCTAGAAACATGGCTGCTCATCTATTAATACTTTCTTTTCCACTACAACTAAAGTAGAATATATATGCCATTTAGTACCCGTGGGCCTGGATATGATGGCCAGGGTTGATGTCATTCCTTCCAAACACCTGTCTCTTTCTCTCTCTCTCTCTTTCTCACACACACACACCCACAACCACATAGACATCAGGTTGGCCTAGAATACATTAACCACAGCACAGGATATTCAGATGGAAAAATGGCTTACATACATGATTTATGCAGAGTGACTCTTAGCTATCATACCCTCACTAGGGAATTCCTCAACTCAATTGTAACGGCTTAGAAACAAATTATCTCCCATTAGAAAAGTATTTTCTAATGAATGAGCCTATGAAATTCATCACAAATAGGATTGTATTGACCTGGTGGTTTTCCCTCCCTCCCTTCATCATTCCTCTTGTTTTCTTTTCTTTTCTTTCCCTTTTTTATTTTTTAGGAGAATGAAAGAGGAGTTTATTAATTTTCTAGCAAATGAGGAGGATGGCAGACTCCTGTATCAAAGTACCAATGACCTGCCTCTGAGCAGAAGTACAGAGCCTTAAAAGGTTCTGATTAATCCCATAATCTTATCTTTAGCTAAGATAATCTTGTGACCTCTGTTGGGACAATTCCCCTGAACCATCTCCTGTGGCACAAAGAACAAAAGATATTCCCCTGCACCTCCCAATGACTGGCCTGAGGTAAGGATGTAGGTTTTAGTTCCCAAAAAGAGTGAAGGGGTTTTGAAGAGAGAGAAAACATTTTTACCCTTTTCAGGTCATTTTTTCTATTACATATTCCCCACTGTCAATTTTTACCTTCCCAGATCTATGGGAGGAGAGGCGACATAGTCATCAAGCTATTTCCTGCTAAATTGGGGCTATGTTTTAGATGAAAGGTTTATACTTATTTATGTCATTACAAAATTTTGGCAGTAGATTTACAACAACACATTACCAGGAAAAAAAAGGCATAAGCAACAACTACAGTGAGGACTGACAAGACAAGATGGAGGATACCTGATAAGAGAGATTTTACCCTGCTTGTTATCCAAGACACCAGTAGGACTGTGGGTCCTTCCTGTCGCCTTGCACATAATGTCTAACACAGGGCTGGGTTAAAAAGAAACATGGGACCTCTGAGTGCAGAGCTATTAGTTGTACCCTGTAGGTGATCTGAGAGACCAGCTTCTGCAAATTCAGAAATAATGTACAGAAATACTTGCACCAAATGAGGTTTAGGATAATACACCCAACAGTAAGACAGTTCAACAGAAGAGGCAATAGTTCAGGGAAATCCTCCAAGGAGTTGTCCCTCTATCCTATAGACAGAACAAATAACCAAAGGAAGATTAGTAAAAATATCATCATTTTCATTTTTTTTTCTTTTTCTCAAACAGATATTTTAGATTGCCTAAAGGCTGGGCCCTCCACTAGGGGCTATGCCTCTGTGCTTTGGTGTGATGGACCCAGGGCTTCACTTCTGACAATTTCAATGAGGTATGAGACATTAGAGGCACTTCATAGGGTCCCTTTCATTTTTCTGTTTTCAACTGGGGCAGGGACCTGAAAGAGGCAAATTCTTGTATAGTGGTTAGCACCTGACCCACTCTTTTGACATATTGTTTTATTGTATTTTTTTTTTTTTACGTATAATTATATTACCATACTTACCTTGGAGTGCTAGGAAAGGTCTCTCATAAACTTTTTCTTTTTAGGGGCTTAACTTAAGCCTGCTTCTAAAGGGCTACGCTTATCTGGAGGAGGAGGGCAAACAGCAACACCCTATCTCACTTCAGATGGGTTTCTTGAATCAATTCCAGGATGCATGTAATTTCTATTCTAGGTGTAGGGCTTTGCTTATTTTGCTATAAAGGAGGGTCCATTACACTCTTGTGAAATGTCCAGGGCTCTACAGAATGTGCTTCTGGGCCTTGTTGACAATGGAGTGCCTGGTGACAGCCTCACTGTAGGAGGAGGAGCTGCTGAGCCATTTCTGTAGATGTCTGTCCACCTCATCCATCACCAGCATGCCATTCTCTATCTGCTCGGCCTCTTTCCCTGGACTGCTTATGTCCATTATCCCATTATCCTCTGAGGTCCATTTCTGTTCTGCGCTGGCCTATGTGTGCAGGAACTTGGTGATGGAACTGTTTCAGGCCAGCGGCTCCTGGTAGGAGCCCATCTCAAAATCTCAGACATTCTCTCTGTTTAGGTGGGACAGACCTCTACCCAGCCTGAAAAGGTATCTACCAATACAAGCCTAGGCATCTGAGTGACACTGTCAATCATTGAAAAGGTAGACCCCCACATGTTGGACTCCCTGTGTAGTGGATCACTTTTCTGTCATTGGACTGCCTGAAGCACATAAAGAGTTAGTTATAGACAGGGTGCTCTCAAATGAGGCCCCACCAAATCCATCCAGACATCACACTCCCAATGTGCCTCCTAAGAGGCCAAACCAAAGCTTTGGGTAGGAGAATGGGTCTGTGAGAATTCTGTCTCCATTTAGTTGTGTCATCCCAAGTGTCAGAGCCCCAGTCTGTAGTTTTAGAGGGGCTATAAATCTAGCTGGGGTAGCAAGGCCCTGAGGAACAGACTACCTCCAGTGACCTCCTTAACTGTTCTGCCAGTGGCCTGATTTCCTCTGGCAATCAGCTGACATTTTTTGGGCTGAATCCCAGGTGGCAGTGCCAGTGCCATGATCACTGTATATCCAGATAGCCTCCAGAACCCTTAAACAGGTATGTTGCAAAGGCTCATTCTCTTTGGCTGGAAAAAGGGTGGCAGGAATGAGAATAAACATAGTCTTTAATAACAGCTCACGAGTAGCTGTTACTGCCTGGAGGCAAAGAGGCCATCCTCTCACGATATTGTTCAGTGGCTTTGAGAAGTATGCCACTGGCCTGGGATGTCTCCCAGCATCTGTACTAAGACTCCAAGGCTCATTTTTTGTTTTACTATATTAATTTTACTAATTGAATTTATTTGTAAACTTATCTACCATATATTTAAGCCATCCAGGATAATAGTTGTCATACATCTCAGTGTCACATTTATTTTGTTACAGTAGAGTACAGAAGTAAACTGACATATTCCTTCTCTCTAGAGTTTTATACAAGGGACATATTATCTGCTTCTAACTGAACTGTGTTAGTGGATCATTCCTTGTACGTATCCTAGCAACATTCAAAATAATCTAATAACTGCCCGGTTGTCCTCATCAGTAGACTGTACAGTTTTCCCTGTGTTCACAGACACACTCTCAAGGTCATTGCTAAATCTCCAATTGACTATATACTGTTCAAAACGATTCCATTAAAAAAAAATTTCTCCAATTTAAAAAAAAGGAAACAAATGATCTGGAAGTAATCATGTGTCCTAGGAAATAGTATGTGGGGGAGATTGCAAGGAATATTTATATCAATTATTATCTTGTGCGGAGGAGGTGTGATCCAAGGTTAATCATCTTCTGCCTAGCTTCATCCTTCCACTTGGCTAAGTGCCTGCCTGGTGCCGAGAAAGCTGAGAGAGCCTGGGGGACAAATGAGGCTGGGGATGATTGAGTATGGGTCTCCTCTTGCTACCTTTTTCATTTCTTTGTGGAATGGTACCTGGCACTTTAAATAGCATCTTTAATCAGAGCGACTCAAAGTGCTTTCCAAATAGATGCATTCTCCTTATTTTATAAACAGAAGAAGAGAGAGAGATAGTTACGTGACTTGCCCAAGGTCACTGAAATGACAAAAGAGCTGGAGATAGTCCTCGGAGAGCCCTAACTCCCACACAACCTCAAACTGAGGGTGTCCTGATGCAATACTGTGGAAGCCAGGGAGTCACAGGACTGGTTTGCTGCTAGCTAGTTGTGTGTAATTGGAACGCGATACTGATGCTCTCTGAATTTGGTTTTCCTTATTTTCAAAATTAATAGGGGACTAGCTTTTCTCCGAAATTCATGGTAGCAATAAATTTCTATGTCATGATTTTAGAAATATCAACCACTACACTTTTGAAATAATAGTAATTTGGGTAGAACTCAACTAAAGTTTACCTCTGTTTTTGTTTCTGTTTTTGAAAAAAGAATTTTCTAGTAGTAAATGACAGTTTTAATTAAAATAAACCCACTTGTTTTGCACATTTGGTATCAATTACTTAAAGGTAAGTGTGTTCAGTAACACTCTCTCATGGGAAGTCTAGTTGGTATTCTATTGATCATAAATTTTTGTCCATTTGGCATATTTTTATTGAATTTCTACTATAATATATTCAAATCCTGTGTTAGATACTTCTGGAATATAGAAATGAATAAAATACAATCTTTGCCTTCTATGTACTTGCAACCAGTAGGAGAGGATTATAAACAGACCACTCAGTAGAACCCAAGGAAGAATTAAATAGCAGTGAAATAAGGTAAAACTAGAGAATTAAGGCAATACCCAGGTGAAAAAAACATGGAATTTTGGAGTCAAGAAACTTGAATTTGGATTCTGACTCTACCATTTATTTAGGAAATACATAGAAGCTCACATAAATTCCTTAAACTTGGGTTTTGTCATCTATAAGGTAAAACTAATAATAATGCCTACTTCATGCAATTCAATGAGATAATTGATGTGAAAATATTTATACTGGATAAATTTATATATACAAAGGTATTAGGGGCTGGGGATTAGAAAACATGTAGGCAGAGTGGCATTTGAATGGAGACTTGAAATCTGAGATAAATGTTAATAACTAAAAAGAGGGAAATAAGAAATAACACACAAAAGCTGCATGAATGAGCTTTGGAGACATTCAAGAATCTGGAGCATGGTGGATTCCATTGACATTACAGGCAGAGGAGCTCATAAAACTGAAAAGAGGCCAGCATGCATGAAATTTAACATTGTGCTAAGGAGTTTGCATTTATTTCACAGTTGGTGAAGCTGCATGCATTTAAAATTAATTATTCTCAGTTCTTTTCAGATTTTTCACAATTCCTATCTTTCACTAATTCAGACTGACCTCTTCTCTAGAAAGAGTAAAACCCTGTGATATTTTATTGTATGTGGTATGACTATAAAGTTATAAAACTAATTTTCATGTGTAGACTGACACCCCGCTGACAATTTTAAAGTCACATTCAAAAGAAACTATTTGTTATCCTTGTGTCGTTATTTACTTTGTGGAGTTTCTATTTCAATATTTTATTTCTTACTTGCCTTTTGGTGTTTTCCTAGGCCTATTGGGACAAATCGCAGTGAGGACTTTGCCTTATCATTTCTTTGCCTCATCTTTGCCCTATGTAAAGTGAAAAATGATGCATGTATTCTTGGAGTGATTTTTGATGAGTAGAATTTCAACAGGGTATTCAAAAAAGTATCTTTTCCAAAATCATTTCTCACTAGGAGCTTAAAATCTATCTAGGAACCCTCATGAATTACAGGTAGAAATGTAAAATGGTGCAGCTACTTTGGATAACAGTTTGGCAGTTTCTAAAATGTTAAACATAGTTCATACAATCCAGCAATTTCACTCCTAGGTATTTACCCAAGAGAAATGAAAACATATGTCCACATAAAGACTTCTACGGCAACACTGTTAATAATAGCCAAAAGGCGGAAACAATTCAAATGTTCATCAACTGGTGAATGCACAAACAAAATCTGATGTATCCATACAAAGGAATACGATTCAGCAATTAAAAGGAGTGAGTACCCCGCCCGATACATGCTACAATGTGGATGAAGCTCAAAAACATTGTGCTAAATGAAAGAAACCAAACACCAAAGACCACATAGTATACAATTCCATTCATGTTAAAATTATCAGAGAAGGCAAATTTATAGAGATGTGAAATAAATATACTGCTTAGGGATAGGGGTATGAATGGGAGTGAGTGAAAACGAGCATGAAGTTTCTTTGTTGGAGTGATTAAGAAGTTCTAATTAGGTTGTATGATAGATATACAACTCTTTACTAAAAATTAAAATGGGCAAATTTTATGGTATATGAATTTTACTTCAATAAAACTGATGAAAAGCTTTCTAGAAAAATAAGATATATTTGAGGCAAAATATAAGTAAGCATTAAAATTTAGTGAGACACATGCAGTGCAGACTATAGTTCAATGCTTTAGAGATGAGAAAAAATAGAAATATTACTTTTGGTTGAGTGTTAAAGAATTCTTTATGGAAAAAGTTGCTTTCTGAAGTGATTATGAAAGGGTTTGCATTTAAGTTGGGTGTTGGAAGACAATAGAATTTATTCAAGATCCTTTAATAATTTGACCCAAACTAAACTCCCTAACACATATTTCTTTATTTCCTTTAGGGCACTTTAGTTTTGAATAGAATTCCCCACTCATTGTGTGTTAAATAAATGTATTTATTGGTATGTATCACCCATCCTGGAATATTACTTTTACTTTCAGAAGTCCTGTTACAGTAAGAATGACAGCTTATTTCTTTGCATTCCCCCACAAGGAAACTAGCACAGTATATTGTTTAGTTAGTGCTAATAAAAATATCTTTTGGCTTCTTAACTGATCAATTGATACCATGCCAGAGGGGTAACAAAGTCAAAAGATGAGGGTAATGGAGTCATAAGCCTTGTGCTTGAGAGAAGGTTGATAATTAGTGAGGGCCCAATTAGGAGGCCCTTGAAAGTCAAAAGAGGAGTCTGGCAATTGGGGAGCAAAAGAGTGGCTAAGACAGATGGTATTTTAGAAACCAAACCCGTCAGTGGTGTTCAGGTTAGCTTGTGAGGTGAGAACCTGGCATCCATTAAGACGTGGTTTTTTTTATTTTATTCACACATTTTAAAGCTCAATTCACCTTTATTGAGCATCTTGTGATTTTTTACCTTACTTTAAATTCTGCTTCCTAGAAATCATTTGTTTCTTTGTGGCTTTCCTGTGGCACTAATTTGAAGAGGCTTAGTTTATTTAAAAAGAGCTGGAACACATTCTACTAAGTGAGGTATCCCAAGAATGGAAAGACAAGCACCACATGTACCCACTATCAAATTGGTATTAACTGATCAACACATAAGTGCACATATGAGAATAACATCTATGGGATGTTGGGCAGGGAGGAGGGGAGAGGGGGGAGGAGAGAGAGGGGACGGGTATATGCATACACAAAGAGTGCAATGCGCACCACCCAAAGGATGGACATATTTGAAACTCGGACTTAGCGGGGGAGGGGGCAAGGGCAACATACGTAACCTAAACATCTGTACCCCTATAATATGCTAAAATAAAAAAAAAATTCTTCCGGCAGCATTCTTTGGATCAAGGCAACTATTATATTTTTTCCCCACGAACTTCACTCCTGTTCTGCTATCATTGGCTTGAAAGGCAGCTATAGAAGATAAAATTTCTTTAAAAATATTGACCCGGACTAGATATTGCTTTTTTAATATTTTTTTAAATAAGGTATGCTTGAAGTCAAAAGCCCCTTTGTTGCTACAAAACTTACTCACACATGAAACTTTGATATCATGTCCACAGTACTTTATTTCTTGCTGGTTAAAGGGAAAGTTTCCTTGCATGGCAGCAACTCACAAAGTCCCACTGTTAACAGCAGCATTGTGATTTAGTTCTTTTCAGTCTGACCCGGAACATATCTGACATCCCCAAATCGATGCCCTGATCTCTGCAGGGCCTGAGGACCAGTGGGAAGTGTGATCTTGAAGTCAGTATCAATAACCATAGCACATAAGCTCACATCCAGATGTACATTTTCCTTCATTCTCCATATGAAATGGTGAGCTCAATACTCCTCTATTTTGAAGGGAATTGAAGTTCATGGAACAAAAGGGCTATTAATGCTACACAAATCACACTGATGTTGCAGTGGACAGCTCCTACAATTCCAGCTGGAGCTCATAAAAATCCGAAGTCTTGTGCTCCTTAAGACCAAAAGGTGGGAAGATGCACATTGACCTCTTTTAAAGTGAAAGAAAGAAATGCTTCAGAACCAAAAGGGATATAAAACAGCTTCCATACGCATACGCCTCATCATTCAGTGAGAGAAGAATCTGGGATCAACTCAAATAGCCTATTGCAGAATTGGATTTGATTAAAATTTACAGGAATGACAATGATACATGAGCAGACTTTTGAGGAGTGAAGGCACTTACATCGGCTGGACTTTTTGCAGATCATTTGAACTAATATATTTGTTCAAACAAGTTTACCATCACTTTCTGAATCTCCCCCTGCCCACGCCTGTTAACTTTGGCAGAGCTTCAGAAATCAGGGTCAGTTTGTTAAACTGAACTGTCACTAGAAGCATTCGGGCAGATTAGATTGACCTGCAGTAAAATTAATCTTGAAACACTCATACACCACTCACCCAACACCTCATCGATTCAGTCAAAGAAAATTCTGATGGTTTAGAATCATGTCAAAACTAGTTGCCATTATTAATCTGTTATCTAGCTGTGGTGCCAAACAAATATCAAATCAGGTCTACCCTTTCGTATCGAAAGCAACAATTGGTGGTGAATTTTTGGTGTGTAGACCTCAAATATAGAAACAGGCTCCAGGAAAATTAGGTCTATGATACTATGATTCACGTTGAGTTTTACCGCAAGAGGATGGCAAGTGCCTAGATACCACACGGATTTTACTGAAGAATTACAGAAGGAAGGCTCACAAACTCCTCTGAGGAAGGGAAGAAATAGATAACTACTGAAACAAATGAGGTACGTGGGAGTGTGAGAGGTTTAGTGGTTAGGTCCAGGAGACTGTTGTTCTAGAAAGGGCGGTGCACCATCAGTTAAGCCTCAAGCAGCCTGGAAGACCTCATAAGGAAGTGGCCACACAGAGTGATCACATTACCAGCAAAAGTGTGGAGGGAGCTGGGCTAATCCCCAACCCCCAACCATCTACTTCACTGACACTTGAAAATTTACCACAAATATTGGTAATTCCTCTCCTTGGTGTGAACTTTGCCCTGTATTACTTTTATATAAATAAACATACTTCTGGGAAGGGTCACCCCACAAAGTTAAAATTCCAAGGGACTTTAGATATGCTTTAGTCCAATGTTTCACTTTACATAAGAGGAAACTGAGGCCCAGAGAGGTCAAGTGGCTATCTTATCGCAAGTTCGCAGTAAGTCCAATACTAGAACTCACTTTTAGACTTTTTTGCTATGTTGAGTCACCACATATGGCACTACGTATTCACTAACATTTAAGCAATTTGCTCTTTCTGTGCAGCTGTGGTTCTGATTTAAGGATCATTTCTTGAGACCCATATAGGAGGTCACTGACTCATGTTTCTAGCTATTGCTGAAAACAAACATAATCATTTGAAAAAAAAAATAGTAACAAGAGTTTTGCAGAGGGGTCTGCTGTTGGGTTAATCTGTAAAGCATGGTTGTCCTGGATATTTTCCCCTTACCTTAGATCTTCTTTGTAAAACATTCAGGGACTTTCTTTTTTTTTAATTTCTTTTTTATTCTTCCTTTATCCTAGGAAAGAGAAGATTGGTACATAATGAATGTTGAATGATGAGAAAAGAATGATTTTCCCCCAAAGTCATGGTTAGCAGCTGGTCACTTGCTGAGTAATAGCAATAAAAACAAAAGCTAACACTGATTATTTACCATGTACCACACATTGTTCAAAATGCCTTATTTGTTTATCTTACTTTACTCTTATGATGCTACTACAGGAAGTTGAGTACTCTGCCCAGCTTTTAAGGGTTAGATTCAGGATTCCAACTCCAGCATTCTTCTTTCAGAACCCAGAGCATTAACCACTGAACCATACAGCCCTTGATTACAGAACACAGCCTATTTCCCTGCACTTTCTTCTTGGGCACCCATTATTAGAGTTCCACCCTCAATACTGAATAATACTTACGTGGCTTGGATCTCTAACATCTACATGAGTTACTTATATTAATTGCCTTCTGATGTAAGAAGATACTCAGATAAAGGAGGTCCTGGGGTTACAGGGTTGACCAAGATAAGGTGATGTAAATAAGTCTAGGACTTACGAAGATTAATTGTCTCAATGTCAGAAACTTTCCTATGGCCAGAGCGTTGCCCTGTTTTGAGACAAAGGAACAGTTTACAGTGAAAAATCTTGTCTAAGAGGCGGTATACTCACCTGTGCCACTTATGTGCTGTGTGATCTTGGGCAAATTACCTTTCTTCCAGAGACCTTAGTTTTATCATCTGTGTAATCATCTTTATGTTTTCTTCTCACTCTAACCATCTAGGAATTTAAAGGCTGTTTCTCCCACAGGACCAGTGTTCTGGGAAAGTAGAGTAGTTAACTTCATCTGCAGAGGAAAGGGAGGCAGGCTTGGACTTTCATTTCCATGTCCCAAGTTAGCTCTCCTCTCTTGTTTACATGGTGGGTCATTGCTGGATGGCAAAGCAGGTGGGGCTGCCTCCAAGACAGCTCATAACTGACAGGAAAGCATTCTAGTGCCAGGCATTACCCCTGCTTCCCTTTGATTGCCCACTTCTTCACTCCCAGTCATAAAAGATATCAGGGTTCCTGTCCTACGGATCTATTCAACCAGAGAAGGTCTGTGGAGTGCAAGAACAAGGTGACAGAGAGGTGAAAAGAACTGCCAGAGCTGTCCTCAGGGATGCTAAATACAGAGGTGCTCCACAGTATAGAATAGAATATGATCATCATCAGCTTCAAAACCATCACTCACCCCCATCACCAAAGAGCTTCCCTACCTTGAATTCTTTGTTGGCATGTCTTCTTCCCCTGCCCCCTCCCCTGGGAATATTTCTGTACATTTTAAATAAGTTCCACTAGCATAAATATTAAAGCAAGAGAAACTTTACAATTGCTTCAGGCTGGCAGAGATGTCAGGACTGTGTAAGTAGATGAGGGGCGTAGAGATGGGCTAGGGTGGGTATCACCTGAGGACAGGAGGAGTAAGGGAAAGAAGGAGTCATCAACATGCAGGCCATGGATCAAGACCCCTGTCTTTTAGGTCACAAGAGTCTCTCTCCCCCATTTTCTAAGAAGGATCTAGTGTAGAAGAGGCCACAAGGGTGTGTTCATTTGGCAATCTTAAGTATAAATCCCTGGTTGGGCTGAAAACCTCCCTTTAACATGTTTGATTTCACTGTCAAGATGTAAAAGAGTCAAGCTGGGCATGGTAGTCCTGGTTACTCGAGGCTTAAACCCAGAATTCAAGACCATCTTGGGCAACACAATGAGCACTCATCTCAATAAATAAAAAGAAAAAGAAAAAGAAAAAAAATGTATATGATAGAATCAAAACCGTAGAGCCTCATGTTTCCAGGCAGTAAGACGGTAAGAATGAAACTCTCTTGCATTTCCTTCTCAGTCTCTGTAATTTGGTGTTTTTGGTATGAATACTTAGCACATGGAAGAAGCTCAGTTGATTTTAGCTAAATTGACCGAGGTAATTCCCAACATTGAGAATTTTGAAAAAAGATAAAGTCAGCAAAAATAAAGGGTATGAAGGTACCATGCAAAAAGCCTCCCCTCCACATACAGTCCATACACATACATAAAACACAAGAAAGTCAACCAAAATTTCATGGTGTCACTTGTGGTTCGGTTTGGTGAAAGGAACTGAATGATTTGCAGTGAACTCCAACCAGTCTGTGGGATTCATGGACCTAATGCTGTCCTGTGCAGACAGTGCTGTTTGAAGGCAGTGGAGTTGGAAATTCCATGCACCCAGGCTGCTGTGCCGGCAGATGGCGATGTTTCTTAGTTTTACGCTCAGATGTCAGGCCAGAGGCCATTAGAGATGCAGGGAGTGTTTATCAGATGGCTGTTAAATCGGCTCAAAATCTCTAAAGGAAGGCGGATCAGCTCTTATTTACTTATTTTTATTTAGAGTTGATGAATTCAGTAAAATTCCATAACGGGAGAATGAACAGTTGTGTCTTTGTGTTGGGGATGGGAGCAGAGAAGGTCCAGCATCTGTGATGGTTGGGTAGCTCCGGTTTATCTCCCTGAGTTGTTTTTTAAAATGAGATTCTTCTCGCGCTGCCTTCTGGCAGCCTGGATTTAGTCAACGTGGGACCAAAGTGCGCACCGACAGCAGTTTTGTTCATTTTCTTTTCCATTTCTTTAGAAGTGGGCTCCTCCTCCTGGATCAGCCACTTGGCCAGAAGCTCCTGGGACGGAGTCATAGTCTGGGTGGGGCTGAGTCAGGGAGCCAGAACAAGGCTGGGCAGGGCTGATGGACGGGGAGGGAGAAGGAGAGATGCTCCCAGGCAGCCTTTCTTGAGCTGCACCCTCAGCTAAATAGGAGGCTTGGAGATGAATCCGCTTCCCCTTCCCTGAGAACAGCAGCTGTTGCACTAAGCACCTACCTCCCCCTGGAAAGAGGCAAAACCGTTTTAAGCAGAGGGAGAAATATCTGGGGAGTATGTCGATCTTAAAATACTGCTTGTTTTGTTGTTTTCATTAAGGGAAATGGCACCACCTGGGATCTAGCACCTTTGGTTTCTTGATCTGGAGGTGCCACTAGCCCACTGTGTGATATTGAACTTGTTTTATTCATCTGTAATATGAGCCCTTTGACAAAAATTCTCCAGCCATACTTAACAATTATATTCTTCTCAACTAGCAACCATGGTTATACAAGAGAATTTTTAGATGCCCAATTAAATCAAAATCTCTACAGGTGGGGCCTCAGTATACATCTTTTTTCAAGATGCCCAGGTGATTCTGATGTTCAGCCAGGCCTGAGAACCATTGCTCTAACCAGGGGTTCTCAAAGGGAGGTCCTAGGACCAGCAGCCTCAGCCTCACCTCAAAACTTATTAGAAAGGCAAATTGTCAGTCATCCCCATCAGAATCAGAAATTCTGAGGGTGGTGCCTGAAGATCTGTGTTTTAACAAGCCCTCTAGGTGATTGTGTTGCGAGCTGAAGTATGAAATCCACCATTGCTTTTGGGAAGATGAGGCTTCCCCATACCTTCTGAAGATAAGTGAGGGCAGTGACTATTTCTGGCAATGTTCTGTCAACACAGTGTTGTGTGTCATTTCCTGGACCAAGCTTTTAATTATTCTTGCATGAACCTCCAGTTTTTTGTCCACGTTGGTTGTATGATTCTAACTAGAAGAAGAATATAGCACACTGGAGCCTCTGTTAGCTTGGACCCTGAGTTGCTACGTGAACATCTAACAAATGAGAAAAAACAAAACAAAACAAATTTGTTGTGATAAATGACTGAAATTTTGTGGCTGCTACTGTTTTGTAGTCCATCCTACCCTGATTAATGCAGGTATTAATGCTGTAGTTATGACTATTTGGTTTGATTAGTCCTAATAGGAAAAGAAGGGACTTCCCCACCCCTCCTCAGTTATCAAACTTACCCATTTCACAATTCTTCTAAGAACATACATTTGGGTCTAGCATGCTAGGACGATTTGAGAAATGCTTCTATCTCTGGTTGTCAGCTGCACGTGCCAAAAATGGGAATGAAATTGAAAAAAAAAAAATCAACCTCATATCCTGAGGTATCCAAACATCTATATTGGTAGTACAGTGTTCAAATATTGGGGTCTGCGTTTGCAGCCTTAAAAGTTCTTCCTTTGGCTCTGGATTGCCATGGTGATAATAAGGGTTTGGTGTTGCTCCTTTCCATTGTAAGAGCACAGATCTGGAAAGGCATTCTGCTTTTATTTTTTTTTTTTTTTTTGAGACAGAGTCTCACTCTCTTGCCTGGAGTGAGTGCCGTGGCGTCAGCCTAGCTCACAGCAACCTCAAACTCCTGGACTCAAGCAATCCTACTGTCTCAACCTCCCAAGAAGCTGGGACTACAG
>CAUYSK010002743.1:0-14978 GCA_963575035.1 Avahi laniger | reverse complement strand
CATCCCCCAGACGGTGTGCACAGCACCCAAAAGTGCGTAAATGTTGAAAGAGAGGGATGGCGGGAAAGGAAAGAGAGAGATGAAGACACTATCATGATTGGGGTGCCCAGGCTGGGCCAAAATAGTCCAGTAACCCCGTCTGTGAGGCCACAGCTCCATCCAAACAAGGCTTCCTCACATAACTTCCAGAAATGACCTGAGAACAACTCTTTCCATCCTTGTATCCAAGCACAGGCATATCCCACCTCTCTGATTGCCCTGGGAGCGCCCCAAGGGCAAGGCTGGTCCCTTCCATCCCTCCTCTGTGTGCTCTGTCCCAGTCCTTCCTGCCCACCACATCGGGCTGGGCAGGGGGGTGGGAGAAGCCAAAGGGAAGCTAGATAAGGCAGAGCTTTAAGCCCAGCTTACCCACCTGGGAGCTTGCCCGTGACCTTGGCAGGTCACTTGTCTCCATTTCCTACCTCTGAACACTACACTGGGTGCACTGGCTGCAAAGAGTCCATGTTTCTTTACTGTGCACCCCGTCTCACTGGTTTGGAGGTATTCTTTCCCTCTGGTCCTGTGTGTGCCTTTCAGATGACTGCCAACTTCTCCAATATCCTCCATGTTCTGCACAGATCAGGATCTCTGCCGGGCATCTTTAGAGCCTCCATCTGTGGTCTAAACACTCAGATCTGGGACAATCCCAGATTGCAAGAGTCTTTCTGGGTGTGAAAGTGTGTGCTAGAAAATATTAAATGGTGTTTTGGGGGCCAAGATTGTGAGAGTGCCCATCCAGATCTACCTGAGGACCTTCAGAGTGCATGTGACCAGGTGCCACAGGTGACAAGACACCAAAGGGAGGCAATGCATGGGACTCCTGAAGAGCAACCTCCCCTGACCCTTTACATCTCTGTGCCTTTGCTCAAGCTGCTCCTTCTGTCCTACATTCCCATCCCACCCCCTTTCACATCAACTTTCATTACATGGAAAACTCCTATACATCCTTCAAAATCCAGCTTGAATATCCCCTCCTCTGTGAATCACTCCTTGCCACTTCCAACCCCCCTCTCCTTCTTCTGGGTCTTCCACACTCCATTCCCAGCCCCCAAGTAGCATACACCACTCAGGCCCACCAGAGGCTACGTCATAAGCAGCCTTGCTCCCTGATCCAGCTCAGTGGTGCTCTGTCTGTAGCACTGGCACTTAACAAACATTTACTGAGCACCCACTTTGTGTCAGGTACCCATGCTAGGCACTGATACAACAAAAGCAAAACCACCCCAACTCCTGCCTTTGTGGCACTTTAAACCTACTACAGTGAAGCAGATCTTAATCAGGTAATCAAAGAAATGAACACACATTTTTAAACTCCAAGAAGTGGCATAAAAGAGAGGTACAGAAGGGCCAGAAGAACTTACATCAGGGAGGGTAACCTAGCTGGGGAGACCAGAGAGCACTGAGCTGAGATCTGAAGGGTAAAAGATCTTAGCTAAAGCCAACAAAGCCCTTCAAACCACAGAAGAACCAAACAAGGGTGTGGGCACCGGAGCCAGCCAGCCTGGGCTGGGACCTGGCTCCAGCACACACCCGCCGTGTGACGCTGGGCAAGCCACTTCACCTCACTGAGCCTTGTTTCCTCATCTGCAACTGGGGCCACTCTTGTAAGGATCAATTATATAAAATGACAAACTTTTAACACAGTATCTGGCAAATAGTATCCTCGTTAGATGTTGACTATCACTGTTATTATTATTGCTGTCATTGTTAATCATCTCCAATGTCTTCAGTGAGACCATAAGCATTTCTAAAGTGCCAGTTAGAGTCACACCACTCAGGACAGGTGTCGGGAGTCCCCAGGACCCCACTCCTCTGCAGGTTTGCTGATTCAGAAGGAAGACACACAGGACACAGCAAAGAGCTGTACTCACAGCTAATATTACAGTGAAAGGACACAAAGCAAAATCAGCAAAGGGAAAAAGTGTGTGCGGCAAAGTCTGGAGGAAACCAGGCACGAGCTTCCGGGGGTTTTCTCCCAGTGGAGGTGCACAGGACACACCTGACTCGCCCGGCAACGGCATGTGACAAGACATGTGAAATGCTGTCCACCGGGGAAGCTGGCCTGAGCCTGGGAGTTCAGGGTTTTCATCAGTGCTCAGCCACGTGGGCAACCACTGTCTGACACATATGAAAATTCCAGACTCCCAGGAAGAAAACAGGTGTTTGGCATATACTGCAGAGGTTGCACAAACAGTTCAGGCACAGTGAGTCACTGTTATCAGTAAGAAATGGTGGGAGCTCCCCAAAATCTAAGTTCCCAGATGCCAGCCAAGGGCCAACCTTGCAAGCAGGCCTGCCTAAGGACAGCAGTCTTAGGCCTGCTATATTAACTCTTTCCTACACAGCAGCACATGAATACAACGGCCATATAATGTTTATTATTTTTATCAAGCCAAGTATTTTTTTAATAGAAGTAAAAACAGGAAAGGAAGAAAGGAAAGAAGAAAATGACTATAATGACATGGAAATTATAGGATCTGTAATTACAAAAGAAAGCCATAAAATGAAAAGATTATACCACTAAAATCTAGAACAAGGAAGACAGGTCAGGGTCTTAGTGTAGAGACGATTCTTAAACATCTGTGAGGTTACTTTTAGTGACTGGGCTTTGAATAAACTAGAAATTATATTAATTGACTATGCATAGTAATTACTCCCCTGTTTGGACACTGATATCTCAGATGTCACGCTGTAACATTCTAGCCCTGCACAATGGCCTGATTTTTCTTCTTTCACATGTAGACTCTTCCTAACCAGACTGCAAGGCAGTCTACACCTGTACCGTCCAATATGGTGACCGTGAGCCACATGCAGCTTTTAAGAGCTTGAAATGTGACTAGTCCAAATTGAGATACACTGTAACTATAAAGTACATGCAATTTGAGCATCCCTGATCCAAAAATCCTAAATGCTCCAAAATCCAAAACTTTTTGAACACCAGCATGACACCACAAGTGGAAAATTCCACACATAAGTACGTATCACAAATTTTGTTTCATGCACAAAATTATTAAAAATATCATATAAAATTACCTTTAGGCTATGTGTATAAGGTGTATATGAAACATAAATGGATTTTGTGTTTAGACTTGGGTCCCCTCCCCAAATTATCTCATTATGTATATGCAAATATTCCAAAATCAAAAAAAAAATCTGATAATCAAAATACTTCTGGTTTCAAGCATTTTGGATAAGGGATACTCAACCGGTAAAATATCCCAAAGATTTAGTATAAAAAACAGAATACTAAATAGCTCACTGATCATTTTTATGCTGATTACATGTTGACATGATACTATGTGGCATAGATTGTGTTAAATGTTTTTTGCTTATTTTTAATGAAGCTATTATAATAGAAATGTTAAATCACAAATGTGGCTTGCACTTGTGGCTCAAATTATATTTCTATTGGATAGGGCTGGTCTATACACTCTATAAATTATCCATCAAGCTTTTTCAGCTTCCTTCAAATTCAAACCCAGTGTGGTAGCCATACCTCGACATCTGTATTGTTGGAGAAGAACTCCAGGCATGTTGTCTTCCCACTGGCAATATTCCCCTCAACACAGATCTGGCAAAAGACAAATGCACATTAGAGCCAGAAACCAGGTACCCAGGGGAACATCAGGGAATGACGCCTAGGGAAGGGCTCAGGTGAACAGCTAACTAGTTCAGTCTGAGACTTCAACCTCCAGACCAGACCCTTCTTGATGGACAATGCACAGTGTGTCCACCCAGTCTAGCTCTACCCTTCCCTACTTCACCCCCTAAGACTCTTAGATTTCAGGATAAGTGTCCTGCCTTCTTAATCACAGCCTAATTAATGGCTTTGAGGTCAGGAAACACAAAATCTAATTCACTACTTTGCACAGGAAAAAGCACTCTGTCACTGCCTGGAAAGCATTAGCAAAGGGGAGAAGAAAAAAGAGCAGGGACTTTATTGAGCATCTTGTCAAAGGCCAGGCCCTAAAAACAGTAACACACACCATTATCACATTTAACCTCGCCTGAACCTGAGAAGTGGTAGGTCCTAACATTTTTCACAGAAGCAAAAACAAAAAACAAAACAAAACAAAAAAACGAGGCTAGCGGAAGAGAATAAAGGACAGCTTGGACCTGACACTCTGCTCTCTCACTGACTGCACCTGGGTGGGGGGTTGTGGCACTGGGGGGAGAGGCCACAGACAGCCATCTGGGGCTCTTGTACACCAGAGACCAAGGAGCCCTGTACAAGTAACTCATCAGGGGAAAGAAGGCATTCAAGGCAGCGGTTCTCAGCCTTGGCTATGCATAAGAATCACCTGGAGCTTTCAAACATTCCCCTCCACAGAAGCCGCAACCCAGACCAATTATACCGCAGTCCCTGAGAGTGAGGCTCGGGCCTCAGTAACTTCTAAAGCTCTCCACGTGATTGCAATGTACAGGCCAGGGAGAGCACCGCTTGTCTGCGGCAGGGTTTCTCAAGGGGCAGCCCACAGATACCTGCTTCAGCAGCACAGAGGAGCTTGTTAAACATGAGGTGGCACCAGGTGGCGCCCAGACCCTCTGAATCGGACTCTGGGTGGGAGCCCTGGAACCTGTAGCCCAGAGATTCTGACAAGGCTCTGTTCAGCCAGGCACTGCTTGGGTGACACAGGCCCAGTGGCTTTGGCTCCAGCAGATCACCAGAGGGAACAGGCAGTTCTAAATATGTGAATAATATTTGACAGCACAACAGAGTGACTATAATCAATAATAAGTTAAGCTATACTTTAAAATATTGTTAAAAGAGTGGAACTGGAATGTTCCTAACACAAAGAAATGATAAATGCCTGAGGTGATGGATATCCCAACTACCCTGATTTGATTAATTCACATTTTATGCCTCTATCAAAACATTATGTGTACCTCATAAAGATACAACTATTACATATCCATAATTAAAAATTAATTTAAAAAAAGGAAATCCCTACTGTTAGATGTTAAGTTCTATCCAATTATCTTATTATAAAATTGCATTGTGATGCCCAATTTTTGCTATTATAAATAGTGCCACGTGATGACTGCACCATCCACTCAAACACCCTCAACACCCTGGACATCTCTCCCCACCCAGCAATACCAGTCAACCAGCAACATCTCTGGACCCTGCTTTCTACTCAGCCGCAGGCTCTGTGCCCGTCTCCTGACATCTGGTTTAGTTAAGGCCTCTTCCCCTCCAGTCTGGCCCAGCAAGGCCCTCCACCCATGGTCCACCATGATCTCTTCCTGAGAGGCAAATCAGATCATGCTGGGTGAAGGCAAAGCCCTTCAGTGGCTATGGGGGTTAGGAGCTGTCCCTAAACCCTCCCCAGCCACCTCTCTAGAGACTGGTCACAGCCCAGGCCTGCAGTTCCTCTTCCTTCTGTGACTTGCAACTACAGTTCCTTCTCCTCCATCTCCCAGGATGCCTCAAGGCTTCCCAAGGCTCTCTTCAGTCACCGGCCCCCCTACTCACAGCCCCCAGACTCACTGCTGCTCTAGATCCACCATATTTACTGCTGTCTCCTCCATCAGACCAACTGTGGGCTCCCTAATAGCAGGGGCTATTTGAGTCCCAGGTCCCCAGGTCCTAGTCCAGTGCCTCCCACACAGGGGCTCACAGGACTTGAATGGTTGCGAGCAGTCCTGAGCCTGCATTCAGCCATCAGCCTCAGCCTCCCACGTAGTTGCTGGGAGGCGTGCGCCATTACACCCAGCTCCACACCACTTCCTATTGTACATCTGGGGCACATGAGACCACACCCAGAAAGCACTGAGAACAGGCCCCTTGGCTCACATCAGTGCTAGCTCAATAATAATACAATAGCCAGACATGGTAGTGCCTCTCCACAGTTCCAGCTACTCAGGAGGCTGAGGAGAGAGGATCGCTTAAGCCCAGAAGTTCAAAGCCAGGCTTGGCAACACAGTGACCCTCCCCCCCAAAGTAAACAAACAAATAAATAAATAAAAATACAATAATGCATTAATTTCTATCCAGCTCAAGTTTGCATCCCCCTCTCCTTCTATGGCACCCACTGCCATACCCGTTGAGTCCCCTGAGGACCTGCCTACACCTTCTACCTTTTGTGGATCCCAGCCAAGTTATTCCTGCCACCATCAGCCAAGCCAAGCCTTCCCCTTTCCAGCCATAGGAGCTCCAGCTCCCTTAAGAAACTGAGCCTTGGATGGTGACCAAAATATTGCCCCTCACCCCAGCCAATGTCCCCTCAGACGTGTCCAACTGGACCCTCCTTTGACCTTCAACCTCATATAGCCACAGCCCCCCACCCCGGAGCCATCATCTCAAAGTCACCTCCGTGACTGAACCTACATCTGCGGACCTCATGGATTCTCTCTGACCCCCTACCCACCCACCAGTCTCAGCACTAGAGGGCAGGGGGTGGTGGTCAGCAGACCTGCCTCACATCTGGGCTGCCCAACCAAGGTGAAACCAACTGTCCCCACACAGGATGAACATTTTTTCATATCATTTTACAATCATTCCTCAAGCTTTCAGGGTCCAAATCTACCTGAAAGATATGAATATATATACACATACTCCTACCTGTGTAGACTTTGGGGAAGGACATGCAAAAGGACATTCAAGAAACTGATAAGAGAGGTGGCCCCTAGGAGGCAGGGCCTGAGGCCCAAAGACTGCAACAAACTTCCTTCTCCCTGGAGACCCTCTTGTATTTCTGCTTTTTACTATGTGCATATATTCCTTCTCTTTCCTCCTCAAAAAAAAAATAAATAAATAAAAATTATCCTACACCAGAGAGTGCACATAAAAGAGGAACTTACCACTGATTTTTTCTCTTTTTCCTGTTCTCTATCTTTATCTACAAAAGAAAGGAAATCAATTTTTAAATTCAGTTTTAAGCAACTCACTCTTCTTTGCCCTAATTTGCTAAATGACCACAAAAGCAATAGTTTTTATGCCTGCTCCCTAGCCTAAGAGTTTTTCAATTTGGGGACCCTCCGTGGGTGAACAGTGGCACACTCACCACTGTCTACCTACGTGCGACACTGCAGTGGCAGCCTGGGTCCAGTGGGCATGTCGGCCCTCTGCGCTCAGGGCCTTTCAGTTAGCATGTTATACTTTCCACTGTCTACACACTTCATATTTAGATCTTCCCAGATGGGAGTCCAGCAAGTGGAAACGCAGAGCGGCGGCCTTCACTCACAGGGGCCCAGGGGAGAGTGGGCGGTGGGCATGGGTTTGGGCCTTGGGCCCAGGTTCTCCCCAGGTCCAAGGCTGACATCGCTGCCCACCCCGCCCACAGGTGGTTCTGGGGCACCTCTCAACAGCGCAAGCCAGAACCTGGCGATAACGGTGACCCACTTCTGAGTGGGTCCCCATTACCACGGAGGGCGGGAGGGGAACCTAAACCCAACTTCCACCGCCAGTGGCGCCAGGGTCCGGTGAAAACTGGTTACATGCAGTGCACCCCCAAGGCCTAAAGAACCAGACCAGGAGGTGGGCTGGGAGACCTCGGCCTGGGTCGGAAGGTTCGGAGCAGCCCCCGCCCCACGGGGCGGGGCTCCTTCGTGCTCTTTGGAGCTCGTCTCCCCCGCCCAGCACAACAACCGGCCCGCGGCCACACAGCTACCTGCCAGCTCCCGCCCCTGCCCCTCCTCTCCACCCCTCGCCATAGCTCGGGGAGAAAACCCCGAGCCTCGGAGGAGGAGTTTCGGGCTCCAGCGGGGCCCTCGAGCCGAGGGGCGGGGAGTGGGGGCCGCATAGCGGCGCCGGCACTAAGGAAGAAAGACACGAGTTACCCCGAGGCCAGACCAGGCGCTGCGTCCCCCGCGGCCCGGGACCCGAGGCGGGGATCCCAGGGCTCCCCGGCCCAACGCTGCGCAGCGCTCGGGCGGCCCACCCCCGCAGCGGCCTCAGCAGCATGGCCGGCCGGGCGGATCCGGAGGCCCGGGTTTCCTTCCTGAGCAAGTCGGCACGAACGGCCGCACGTCCAGACTCGGCGCACAGTCTCGGTCCCCGCGCCCGCCCCGCCGGGGCGCCTACTGGTGCCCGGCCCTTAAAGAGACCGGGTTGCATTTCATCCTCTCAGCGAGAGGGGAAATAATCCGAGGTGAGGAGTTTGCTGCTTGCAGCCAGAAAGTCTTCCCGCTGCTAGGACTCTGGCAGAATGCACCCATGACCTGACAAGACTCGAGGATGGAAGGCAATTAATACCAGCGAGTGACTGGTTAATTAATGATCGCAGATTACTTAATTGGGCACCTACTCTTCAGACACCTGGCACACACTCACTCATGATATCATTTATTCTTCCCAACAACCCTGCCAATAGATACTTCACTCCCATGCTTCAAGCTTGTCCTCAGAGAATTAGGTAATTTGTTCAAAATGATCAGAAGCATTCATTAAAGGGTGGAGCTGCAATTCAAGCCCTATCTGTCTTATTTGGCAGTCCAAGCTCTTTCCTCTGAATTTTGACGTTTCCAGGGTCTGGACCCTAAATGTATTAGATCCTTCAGGAAGGCACAAACAATATTCCAACTGGACAAAAAAAGGGTGACGGGGATACCTGTAAGATCCATCTATAGTCAGGTAGCAAAAACTCAGCCCGGGAGTCAGGCAGTGAGCCTGTAGTCTCAGCTACTAGGGAGGCTGAGGTGGGAGGATTGCTTTGAACCCAGAAGTTCCAGGCGTGCCTGGGCAATACAGCAAGACCTTTGTCTCTAAATAAAATAAAATAAAATTTTTTTAATTCAGCCTTTGTGTGGGGGAGTCAGGTATAATTCAACAGGCCCAGACCCAGTAACGGGAGCTAGACTGTATATGAGAGCTCCAGTGCTTGGGTGGAAGGGTTTCCCACCTCTCCCAGTCGCTGGCAGTAGCCTCTTAGGCAGGGAGAAGTCATTTGCCAGAGAATTTACTTAGCCTCTAGATCTATTATCTGAAAGCCACCACCCCATCTCATATGCTTCCTGCATATCTGCCACAGGTCTAGCAAATGTGCTCTCCAGAAATAAAGTTCAGGATAAAGGTCAACATATTTGGGATGAGGTTGTTGGAGGTTAATTGCTGATCGGATTTAACAGAATGAAATGAACTAAGGCTGAGATGGGCAGGATCCAAAGAAATGTGAATCAGACTGGGTGATGGCCAAATTATCCAAGACAGAATTTAAACCACATAACAGGAGCGACATACACTTCACATCGCTGAAGAGAAATGCTCCAAGATGGTGGAGCTCAGAGCTGCGGCTTCATGGGAGCGCTTGTGAAAAACACAAATTAAATTCAAGTATCTGAAAGAACTAGTACCAGTGGGAGGCAAAAGTAAGAGTATACAGAATAGACTGTGATGCTCTGCGGGCGGCAGGGACAGGCCCCGGCCATTAGTTACAGCTACACACACTCTACACCTGTGTGCCAGACCCTGGGAACCCTGCAAGGAGGAAGCAGATGGGTCCCTGCTTTTGTGGAATTTATATTCTTATGATATGCTGAGGAGTGATGGTGGCTACTCTAGACGGGGTGACAAGGGAAATCCTCTGGGTGGCATTTGAGATGTCCTAGGTCTGAGGGAGCAGGACAGCCATTCCTGGACCTCTCCCCTTCGCCTCCGTCCCTGCTCTCTCCCCAAAACCTGGGAGCGCTTCTCGGCAGGAAAGCTCCTCAGGAGAGCTGGAGAGCTGTGGTCATTAGTGCCAGGCAGGTCGGGGCGGGCTAACTGGGGGTCGTTCCCGCAGATGTACTAAGGACAACCCAGAGGAGCGGACCGAGATGGAGCGGTCGGCGGGCGGCTCCCGAGTGGCGCATGCGCAAGAGGGGGGGGGTGGGTTGTCAGGATGCCATGCGCATGCGCATGCCAGGGCGGGAAGCCGAGAAGGGCGGCGCGCGGCCGCGGCGGCGATTGTCGTCGTCGCGCAAGGACTGGTGGGGCGGCGCGCTGAGGAGAAGGGTTGAAGGGGAAGCGCGACTGTTGGGTATGCGGGCGCGATGGAGGCTGCGCAGCGGAAAGCACTGCATCGCCCCTTCTGCTTCAGTGTGAAAGGCCACGTGAAGATGCTGCGGCTGGTGAGGGCCGGGCTGCGGGGCGGGAGGCGGGATTCGAGGTGCTCTGGGGCAGTGAGGTGTGGCTGTTAAGTGGGAACCAGAATGCCCCGTTTGCTCTTGCAACCTTGCTTTTATCAGCGCCTCCGCAGGGCAAGGCATTTCGTTCTGCCCCCTGGGGGAAGGAGAGAGATAAGGCACTGTCCTCCCCTTCACACTGTTTGGGGACACGCTCCTAAATCAAAATCAGTAGATCTACCCGAATGGCCTGTACTTGGACGCACAAACCGGGTACCCGGGTTAGCAGGCGAGGCAGCTGCAGTTGTACCACTGAGCCCGCAAGATTTTTTTTTAAAAGTGTCTGGTGTTTCAGTGGGTGCTGTGAGGACTTAGTATTAAAATAAGTCAGACATTTGATGTGACCGAACCCAAGGCTGATACAGTGCAGAGCTAGGACAAGAAGGAAACTGCCCGTCTCTAGGGCTTCAGGCTTCCCAGGAGCATTGCAGTTAGTTTTGAACAAAGGTTTGGAGAAAGTGAAGCATCATTCAGAGGAAAGTGACCTGGCTTCTTAGAAAAGTGGAGATTGTCATAATTGAAAGAGTCTGTCACAGAAATTCAAAAAGTGAAAACTTAAGGGGAAGGAAGACATAAATTGTTTTACATTTTAAGGAGTTGACACGTGGGAGAGGGGTAGAAATAAAATAGTTAAAATTTACAGGAAAACATTTCCACTTAATATGAAGAAGAATTTTTACATTGGGAAAGGTCCCAAAATTAGATGGCCACTTGGGAAGGCAGTACCTTCCCAGACAGTAAAGGTAACAGGCGTAGATGAACGTTTGATGAGGCAGTTGTAAAGGAGACTCAAATTTAAGGTGCATGTGAGATCCTTCCCACACTAAGTGTCTGTGATTGTGAGAAATAGCTATAATATGATAAAAGTTAGAATGCATAAGAGAGGCTTGGAAATCCACTTTGGAGTCAAAGGAAGAAGAAATTACTTTCGGTTAGAAGTAAATAATCAGGGAAAAGGGGACCCGAAGGTCTGTAATTTGATGTCAGATACTGAAAGCTCTGGAACATTGGAGGAGGAACAGGGTTTTGTGAGAAAGACTTAGTTTTTGACATATTGATTCCTTCACCAAACCATTTAAGTATTTAACATGGTCCAAACTCTGGGCTAGGACCTGAACAACAAAGATGAACCAGAATAAAAGTCCCTGACTCATGGAGTTCTTCACTTTAGTCAAGGAGACAGACATATGAGCAGATAGCTATAATGTGTGATAAGGTGGAGATAGGGCACAGAATTGAGACATCTAACCAAAGAAATAAAGAGAGATGTCAGAAAATTCTTCCTCGAGGAACCTAGGGTTGACTCTAAGGGAAAGCTACCTGAACAAAGACATGAAGGCAAAAAAAAAAATCAAACATAATTTATGCAGTGAACTCTAAGAAGTTGAGTGTTGCCTCAATTATTCATTCAACAAATATTTATGGAATGCCACTGTTTCAGGCTCTTGAGAAATATCAGTGAACAAAACGAAGATCCCTGCCCTCATAGAGTTTACATCTTAGGGTGGGAGGGCAGGGAAGACAAACACAGTAAATAAATTACATGATATTCTAGAAGGTGATAAGTGCTGTGGAACAAGAGAAAAGTAAAGCCAGGTAAGGGGAGAGGGGGTGGGAGAGGAGGGTTACAGGTTATAATAATAAATAGAATGATCCAGTTAGGCCTTGTTGAGATGACATCTGATCAAAGAGTTGAGTGAGGTGAGGGAGTCAGCTATGAGAATATCTGTAGGAGGAGGAGTATTTAAAGCAGAGAGTATTGAGTACAATAGCCAGGAATATGCCTGAGGGGATCAAGAAAGAGCAAGGAAACCAGTGTAACTGGAGTAGAGTGAGTAAGAGGAATACAATGGGGATGAGCAAGGTTTTGAATAAAGGAGTATATGATCTAACTCACATTTTTTCAAAAAAATACACTTGCTGGTATGTTGACAGTAGATTGATGTGGAGGGACAGAAAGGGATTCCTGCAGGGGCAACAGTAGAACCAAGGATACCAATTGTGGTAATCTGGGCAAGAGATGATGGTAGCTCAGACCAGCCACTTGGTGGCTGGTGGTATCAGAGTAGGTAATAAAAAGTGGTCACCTTTCGGATATAGTATTTTGAAAGTAGCACCAGTAAGATTTGCAGATGAAACAGATGTGGGGTGAAAGAAAGAGAAGAATCCAAGATAATTCCAAAATTTTTGGCCTAAGCATCTGGAAGAATGGAGTTGCCATCTGCTGAGATGGGAGAGCTGATGGATAAAGCAAATGTGAGAGGCGATCAGAAGTTCAGTTTTGGATTGCAATATTAAATTAGAGTTATCTATTAGACATTCAATGGAGAGTTGGAATAGACAAGACTGGATTTTGGTAGAGAGGTCAGGCTTCAGAAACAGAGGTAATTTAACATCATAATATTGATGAGATCAAGAAGAGAGGAGTATAGTTAGAGCAGAGGAGGAGCCCTGGAATGCTTCAACATTAACAGATTTGAGAGTAGAGGAGGAACCAGCAAAGAAGAATGAAAGGGAACATTTCGAGAGGTAGAGAAAACCAAGAGTATGGTGTCTTGTCAACTGTGTCAGATACTGATGATAGTTCGAGTAAGATTAGGACAGAAAATTAACCATTGCAATTATCCTGTGGGTAAATTGTGAAGCAGGTCTTTGCTAGAGAAGTAAATAGGAGCTGAATCATGGAAGACTTTAAATACATGGTGAGAGGTCGGCCATATTCTAAAGACCATGGAGAGCCACTGAAGGATTTTAAATAGATGAAGAAATTCATTAACAAATTTACATTATAGGAATTTTACTATAGTATCTTTGTCATGGTAGTTCAAGGAAAAGATGCTGAAGGGCAGTGGTTCTAAGGATAAAGAGGAAGGAACAACCAAAATGTTTAGGCATTAAGTCAGCAGTACTTGATGATTCATCAGTTGTGGGGAATGAGTCGGAACAGTGATCTTAGGTTCCTAGCATGCGTGATAAAATAGATGTGGTACTGTCAATTGACGTTGTGAATACAGGAGGAAGGGGCAAGATGAGTTCAGTGTTAGACATTGTGAATTTAAGATTTCTGTAGGTTATCCGGATGGGGATTCTAAATGGCTATTTATGTGTGAGGATGGGGACTGAAAAGGTGACCTTTTCTTTCATTATTTATGAACTCAAGATCTTGATTCAGTAGAGTAAATGGAGTAGTTTGAGATGACATGTTGCTATTAGTAATAATATTGATTATAAACAGTGAAACTATTTAGTATCTAGTTATTGGTAGTCAAACTGACTCATTTAGAAGTTTAAAGGTAAGGTATTTTTACACTAATAAAGTAATTGAAAGAAATATGAATAAGTAGCCTGTATAAATTTAAATTTAAAGTAAGTACATAGATGTTACCAGCTGATAGGGTATCATAAAAGTGCAGCCAAGGGAAGACTCTTGGACAAATCATTTACCAAAAACACAAAGAGACTGGGACCCATTAGCTCATTTTTTCCCCTTAACAACTCACTTAACATTGCCATGTTCCATATCTTCATTTGGAAATGAAGAAATCGGATCAGATTCGGTATCTTCAGGGTTTCGGTGGTTTTTTTTCACTTAAAATATCTTAAATTCTGATTGCATTGCATTTAAGTTAAAGTAATTATGTAAAAATTGGTACTTTTTGTAATAAAGCTATTAAACACAGAGTTGTTTTTCTCCAACAACTTCTTTTAAACTTTCCTCCTCAGTATTTTTATGGCAACATTATTAAGTTTAAGTTTGACAGTAGATTCCAGATTGCTAAGAGTTGAGTGATGAATGGTTAAGAAATTTTAGACAGCAATTTTTTGAGACAGACTTTTTTGAGAAGTGTAACACGAAGTAGAAAACAGAAGAGTTTCTGTGGGGAGCAGGAAGATGAAAGGAAGGGGGGCTGTGTATGTGTGTTTTAAGTTTATAGGATGACAAAGAAAGAAGCTAGCAGAGGAGGACTGATGGAAACTACAAGAAGGAAAGGAGATATTTCGTGGGAAAAGATCAAGGGAACTATTGTATGAAGTGATGGTATCAGAAGTACAAGTGGAGTAATTAATCAGAATTAAAACAGGGAGGAACACCTAGTCCTCTTAAACACAAAGAAGTCAATACATTTTAGTATGCCTCTTTTATATGTGTGTGTATATGGCAGGAACTCATTTATTTAGTTACTTTAGAAATTATTTCTACAGCTTAAATTTGTATTCAATAGTCATTGAATAAATTATGATTTTTTTTCTTCTAGGCACTAACTGTGACATCTATGGCCTTTTTTATCGTTGCACAAGCCCCTGAACCGTACATTGTTATCACTGGATTTGAAGTCGTCATTATTTTCTTTTTCATAATTTTATATATACTCAGACTTGATCGATTAATGAAGTGGTTATTTTGGCCTTTACTTGTAAGTATTCAGTTTCATCCTCAAAATTTAACTGCTTTTTCCTACCATAGTGTGACTTTTTTTTTTTTTTTTTTTTTTTGAGAAAGAGTCTCACTCTTTTGCCTGGGCTAGAGTGAGTGCCATGGCGTCAGCCTAGCTCACAGCAACCTCAAACTCCTGGGCTCAAGCAATCCTTCTGCCTCAGTCTCCCGAGTAGCTGGGACTACAGGCATGTGCCACCATGCCTGGCTAGTTTTTTCTATATATTTTTAGTTGTCCGATTAATTTCTTTCTATTTTAAGTAGAGATGGGGTCTCGCTCTTGCTCAGGCTGGTTTCGAACTCCTGAGCTCAAACAATCCACCCGCCTCGGCCTCCCAGAGTGCTAGGATTACAGGCGTGGGCCACCATGCCCGGCCCACTTTAAATATCTTTATTTGAT